>OX387252.1:871061-873561 GCA_947562095.1 Branchellion lobata | reverse complement strand
CTTCTATGGAACTCTCTTCCCCCCAATCTCACCTCTATTACTTTTCTACTTTCACTTCGTAAAGCCCTTAAAACTTTGTTGTTTAAGCAGTTTGTAGCAGAGTGCTTTTGAACAGTGTGGAATCAGCGCTAGATAAATGATTTGATTAGATTAGATTGATTAGTTCAACCAGAAACGCCTATATGAAATAAATTCGTTATAAATTACTAGGCAAGAAGATATTGCAGTCATAACTTGGCCGACCACTTTCATTGTTGATCTGATTATCAAACGCCTCTGAGGCAACCTAGTTTGCGAATTGTGCGCTATAACAAGTTGTACACCCAAGTACAAGTCAGTGCCTCAATACATTGTATTTTACATAAGTACAAAAATTAAAATATTTGTTAATAAATAAATGCAAAAGAAAGTTAAGTAATACTATGAATAAATAATTTAAACTATAAATAGTATTATATATATAAATAAATAAATAAATAAATAAATAATATATATATATATATATATATATATATATATATATATATATATATATATATATATATATATATATATATATATATATATATATATATATATATATATATATATATATATATATATATATATATATATATATACCGGCTGGTTGACCGGTAGTGAAAATATTTGCCACGAGTCACACCAACTTGAAGGTGGGGCCTGGGTCAGGGGTCAGCAGTGCAAGCGATCAAATAGGGCATGGAAAGGACCCTAGTTGGTTGGCTTAAGAATGACTTGGGCTGCCCGATTTTGAAGAAATTGAAATGATGAAAGAAGGTAGGCTGGAAGACTGCAAAGAAGAAAATTGTAATCTTACCTGGAAAAGAGATGGGCTTCAGACAACATCGGCTGCTGAGACAGGCGTGGAAGACACGACAGCGTGTCTTCATGTCTGCACCTACCACCCCATCAACTAGGCAACCAGTTACATAGGAAGCGGGTTAATAGACCATTATGACTCATTTACTTAAAATATCATTTTGATTATTTACTTTCTCAATTAAATTGGTTTTTATTGAATAAATTTTTATGTTTTTTTTATTTAAAAAATCTTTTTAATAAATAAAAAAATTACGCTACTAAGACTTTAATTAAGTGAAATCAATAAAAAATAAAAATAAATGATTTTGAGTAGAATGATGTTGCGGTTAGTTGAATCTTAACTAACAAGACACTCTTCATAATGCCACTGGGTGATGACGTCATAATACTTAACTATTTAAAGCAGTAATGAGCTCTTGAAGCAACCTTGGTAGCAGTCAGTGAAACAAAAATGAATTTTTGAGAATTTTTAAATAAAATAGAATCATATGTATGAAATAAAATGAAATCACAGTTTATTAAATCATAAAGCGCTTCATAAATGAAAAGACAAGAGAGCATTGTCCATAAAACAATTTCCATGTGTTTTTTTCTTATGCTTTCGAAATTTTATAGTATTTATGAATCGTCCGGGTATTACAAGTTACATAAGACGGAGCTAGTAACAATGTTACATGGTTACCACTCTGTAATGTTGCATGTTACAGCGTACATCCAATAATGTTATGAGTTGTCATGTACTAGCGGTGCATGCGAGGAAGTTACGATGTGAATAATATCTTTGGGAAATTAAAAACAAAATTAATTTTTATGATTAAAATTCAAAACAAAACCAAAAGTTTTTGTGTTTTGAAACAAAACAGCATCTATCTTCTTGAGAATGCTTACGTGAAGGTATTCTTACAGAGACAGCTCGAGAACCTCACCTCTATGATGATAAGTTGAATAAAAATGTTTAATTCAATAATATTTCGAGTAATAAGAGATAAATAATTAAAATTATATATAATATAATATATATATAATATAATATAATATTCGTAAGCGTTATGATCCATAATTTAACACAATCATTTGATTTGGAATCGACGCAAGGATTGGCGCGGACAGAGGCAAGAATCAACTATGATGGTGACGAAAACGTATGGAGATGGTAATCTGCGATGAATGAATTGAGGTTTTGGAAAAAAAAAAAAAAGAAAAAAAAACGAAAAAAAAAACGAAAAAAAATTTATAATTTTTTTTAATGGTATTTAAAATATTCTCATTAAGTTGAAAGGCATATCGGCTTATGGGCTGATTCGATGGTAAATAAGGAAAATGAAATAATAAGAGAAAATATATAAAAAAAATAAATGAAAAAAAGAATAAAAATGAAAGAATGAAAATATAATTAGTATGAACAAAACAAATGAAAATGAAACAAAAAAATGAAAAATAAAAAGTTGGAAAAATAAAAATTTGACTGAAAAGAAAAAAGAAATCCCAATCTTGGTGAAAAATTGAAAAATAACAGTAATAATAAAAAAATCATAATAAAAACTAATCAGATGAAAAAAATAATAAAAAAATTAATCAGATGAAAAAAATAACTAAAAAATAATCAGATGAAAAAAAATAACTAAAAAAATTAATCAGATGAAAAAAATAACTAAAA
>OX387252.1:866061-868561 GCA_947562095.1 Branchellion lobata | reverse complement strand
AAGATCTCGAGAGATATTTCAACGCAAAATCAATTTACACCGAAAAAAACCCAAAAATCGAATAAAAAAAATTGAAGAAAAAAAACGAACGAACGAACGAACGAACGAACGAACGAAAAAATAAAATAAAATAAATAAATGTTGAATCTAAAAAATAAAATTAAACAAAATTAAAAATTTATAAACTACAAAAACTCTAAATCGGAAAAATTGAAAAATTATATTTCGAAAAATTAAAAAAAGGTTTTTTTTCAACTATTTGAAAAACTTTCATGTAAAAAAGAAAACAAGAAATGTATGAATAATAATAATAATAATAATAGTAGTAAAAATAAAAAAAATATAAATAATAATAATAATAATAAAAGAATAAAAAAAGTTAAAAAAAAGAAAAATTGAATTATGTTGAACGGATCAAAACAGATTGTTCTTCTTTTCATACCTTTGACTCAACAAAAAAAAACAAAAAAACAAAAAAAAAACTAAAAAAAAAACAAAAAAAAAAACGAAAAAAAACTAAAAAAAATAACTTCAGTTCGAACTGCACATTTATGGACCAAAAATCAACACAAGCTTCCATTAGAAAAACATTGAGGTGAAAATGTCGTTTTAGAACTAAGTATGAGCCGTCATTAAGCCTATTTAAACATTGGTTGCGTTTCTAGCCACCTTGCGACTTAGCTTTCTCTTTCAACGATCGCTTCCTAAATTGTGCTTTCAACACAGCATCGAGCCACTCGTATTCCAATGATGAATCAACCACAGACCAACCATGTTTCAACCCCAGACCAACCATGCTTCAACCACAGACCAACCATGCTTCAACCACAGACCAACCATGCTTCAACCACAGACCAACCATGTTTCAACCACAGACCAACCATGTTTCAGCCACAGACCAACCATGCTTCAACCACAGACCAACCATGCTTCAGCCACAGACCAACCATGCTCCAACCACAGACCAACCATGTTTCAACCACAGACCAACCATGTTTCAACCACAGACCAACCATGTTTCAACCACAGACCAACCATGCTTCAACCACAGACCAACCATGCTTCAACCACAGACCAACCATGCTTCAACCACAGACCAACCATGTTTCAACCACAGACCAACCATGTTTCAACCACAGACCTACCAGGTTTCAACCACAGACCTACCAGGTTTCAACCACAGACCAACCATGCTTCAACCACACCTCAACCATAAAAAAACCCTTCCTCCAACCTCATTCAACTTCTTTCGAAATTAAAGCGCCTTTTGAAACGGCAACAAAACCGATTCCCGATTTCAACTTCCCGAAAATCGAACTTAAAAAACCGATTTTATGAAACCGATTTTGAAAAAACCACTTAGCAGAAAGGTGAGTTTCAGGCAATCGATTTCGACGAAGAAATGTCTATAAAATCGACTTCACGAAAGCGATTTTCAAGAAGAGAGCAATTTCAATCATTTGAGTGTCCACACCTCGAGACATCTGACCACGAAGTCCTGAGGAGACGTGAGCACTTCGTTATCAAAGGTCTGGCACTCCTGCGTTCTGCCATGAAACAACTCACCGTCCAACCACAGACCGTTGTTGCCTCTGCGGAAGAAACGCTTTGTTAGTGGTTCTGGCCACAAATTGCCGTTGGGTTGGTGAGTATTTGAGGTTTGTGGCGTTGATGGTTTGGTTGAGGGATGAGAAAGGTGAAATAAGTAGTTTGTAGGTTGGGATGTGGGTTGGGAGTTGTAACTGGAGGTTTGAAACTTGTGGGAACAAAGAATATTATTGTAATATAAATTTATTTTATTGTATTGTACTATATTGCATTGTATTTTATTGTATTGTATTGTATTGTATTGTATCGTATTTTATTGTATTGTATTGTATTGTATTGTATTGTATTTTATTGTATCGTATTTTATTGTATTGTATTGTATTGTATCGTATTTTATTTCATTGTATTGTATTGTATTTTATTGTATTGTATTGTATTGTATCGTATTTTATTGTATTGTATTGTATTGTATCGTAGTTTATTGTATTGTATTGTATTGTATTGTATTGTATTGTATTGTATTGTATTGTATTGTTATAAAGCACGAAAAGTAATATTGACTCGCTGGCTCCAACGACAAGACTGTCAGAATTTCCCTTGAAGAAGAAATTATTGATGCCCGTCCAATTGAACCTCTGTGGTGTGGTGTGGTGTGGCGTGGTGTGGTGTGGTGTGGTGTGGCGTGGCGTGGTGTGGCGTGGTGTGGTTTAGTGTGGCGTGGTGTGGTGTGGCGTGGTGTGGTGCGGCGTGGTGTGGTTTAGTGTGGTGTAGTGTGGTGTGGCATGGTGTAGCGTTGTGTAGTGTGATGTGGCGTGGTGTAGTGTAGTGTGGTATGGCGTAGTGTGATGTGATGTGGCGTGGTGTGATTGTGGTGGTATAGCGTGGTATGGCGTGTTGTGGTATGACCATTCAAGTAGTGCAAACATTAAAAAAGATAAAAAACATCAACATC
>OX387252.1:846061-856061 GCA_947562095.1 Branchellion lobata | reverse complement strand
AATGTGGTAGACGTGGAAAGAAAGCATAAAAAGAAACCATGGGAATCTGAAGTACATCGGAAAGGATAAACAAGAGGAGAGTTGAAAGGAATTCAAAGTTGAAGGAATATGAGGGTGTGATGGAGGCGCTTAAGGCGAGAAGTTATATAAAACTTATGTGAATATTTTTACAATTATGAGATTCCAGTTGGAATGGACCAAAAATGCATGGTCATTGTCATAAGCCATTACCTCTTGCACACAAGACACATCTATAATGGAAAACCCATTAATCAGCTATACTCAACAAATTAAAATCTATATCCAATAATCAACCCATTAACCTCAATGATTATCATTAACCTCATTAGTTATCATTAACCTAATTAATTATCATTAACCTACTTGATTATCATTAACCTATTTAATTATCATTAACCTATTTAATTATCATTAACCTAATTAATTATTATTAACCTCATTAACCAATCAATTTATTAATTAAGTGACGTTTCCAACATGTGGTGGCATTCTTCATCAATCTTGGCCAGTTCGTCTGTGCTGAGAGGCTTCGGAGGCAGAACCACTTGAGCTGGCTTGCTTTGTCTCTCTGCATGTCCTGGTCTCAGTCTGCTCATCTGTGTATATATATATATATATATATGTGTGTGTGTGTGTGTGTGTGTGCGTGTGTGTGTGTGTGCGTGTGTGTGTATGTGTGTGTGTGTGTGTGTGTATGTGTGTGTGTGTGTGTGTGTGTGTGTGTGTGTGTGTGTGTGTGTGTGTGTGTGTGTGTGTGCGTGTGTGTGCAACCTGATCTGTAACGTCCGAAAGCTTCCGCTGCAGACTGTATCCATGAGTTGGTATGTACAATAACTGGAAAAAATTGAAATAACAATGAAATAATAAAAAAAAATTAAAAAAAATTCTTTTTTGAATTATTTGAGTGTTTAGTAGTTATGATAAAGTCGAAAAAAACTATTTTATTTTTATTAAATTTTATTAATTTATTATTTATCATAAAAAATGAATCATAAAAATTAAATAAAATTAAAAATAAAATAAAAATAAAATAAAAATTGTATTCAGATAAAAATAATTTTTTTCTGTTTTAAACTTCAGAACTTTTTCATTTTGATTAAAATGAATAATTTCTACTTAAAAAAACGGAATTTTTATTTCAATAAAAATAAACAACTTTCAATTAAAGAGAGAAAAATTTTTTTTTAAAAACAAATAATTTTTATTTAAAAAATAATTAATTTTTATTTTAAAAAATAAATACTTTTATTCTAATAAAGTCAAAATTAAATTTTCTTTCAAGCGCCTTTCATGCCAAACAACCTGGTCTGGAAAAATGATTTCGGTCATGAGTTTGTTGGCCTCCTTGAGGGTGGAAAGGTTGACGTCATAGTGGGCAGCTATGCTTCGTAATGTGTCATTGTCCTTCACCTTGTGGTGGGATGGAAATTTTTGGAAACATAAAAATTTTTGTGTTTTGTATAATTTTTAAAAATCGCTTTCGGAGTTTTGTTTCATATGATGGTGATGTTGGTAGTCTTGGTGGTGATGTTGGTAGTTTTGGTGGTGGTGTTGGTAGTTTTGGTGGTGGTGTTGGTAGTCTTGGTGGTGGTGTTGGTAGTTTTGGTGGTGTTGATGTTGGTAGTTTTGGTGGTGTCGTTGTCGGTAGTTTTGGTGGTGATGTTGGTAGTTTTGGTGGTGGTGTTGTTGGTAGTATTGGTGGTGGTGTTGTTGGTTGGTAGTTTTGGTGGTGTTGTTGTCGGTAGTTTTAGTATTAGTATTTAGTAATGTAAATTATTTTGAATCACTTTTATAGTTTGAAAATTGCTTTCGCAAACGTTTATTGTGAAAATAATGGCTTTATGATAAGCTTAGTTGACGTAATTATTTTAATGTTTAAGATCTATAGTTGCCTCAAATGACACAATCATTAAATAATAATAATATTATTATTATTATTATTATTGTTATTATTATTATTATTAGCCATTAATAAATAAAAATAAAAATAGAATGACGAGGAAATGTTGAAAAACTCCTAAGTTGGATAGATTGAAAGTAAAATAGAGGTGAAGCAACAATAACCAATTCCACCACTTGAGACTGTTCGCCCGGTCATGAGGAGCCACAAAAAATAATTCATGAAAATTAAATAATAATAATAATAATAATAATAATAATAATAAAAATAAAAATAATAATAATAATAATAATAATTAGGGCTTTTCATTTCAGTACTGATGAATGGTGTAAAAATAGGAAAAAAAACAATGATAATAATATAAATGATGAAAATAAGAATAATAAAAATAATAAAATAATAAATAATAATAATAATAATAATAATAATAATAATAATATAAATAGTGATAATGGTAGTAATAATAATAATAATAATAATAATAATAATAAATTTAATAATAAGAAGAATAGTGAAATTAAATAATAATAATAATGATAATAATAAATAAATTTAAAAAAAAAAATAATAATAATTATTATTATTATAATAATATTAAAAATAAGAATAATAATAATGATAATAATAAGTAGAATGAAACTTTAGAACCAGCTGACATATTTTGGAATTGATTCTTCAGTTGTGTCACTCCTGTTCGTTTATGAGATGAAAGGTTGGAGGCAAATCAATTTTTGCTTAAATTATTTTCGTTTCAGTTATTCCTGCTCATGACATGCAATGTCTAAAACCACAAAGGTGTCATGGAGTCCATTGGTTACTGAATACAATACAAAACAATACAATACAATACAATACAATACAATACAATACAATACAATACAATACAAACATGGATATTATTATAGTGGCATTAACCCTGTAGAGTTTCGAGGCCACTAAAGAGTGACTCAAAACAACAGCCATGGAGATGGATATGAAAAGGTGATGTGCATGATGGAAAAATGTTGCTCTAGTGAATAACTAGTTGGTCTTTTGATGGAAATTAATTGCCATAATCAGTTCCCAGTACTTGACTATAGATTGTGTTGATCTTTTGAGTGTCGAAAAGTTTCTTATAATAACAATAATAATAATAATAGTAGTAGTAGTAATAATAATAATAATAATAATAAAAATAATAATAATAATAAGAAAAAAAAATCAATTAATCTTAATTCCAAAGCGCCAAAACAAGCAAATGAGATGCCCCAAGCTAGTTCAGAGCTTTGAGAAGCTGAATAGAGGAAGTATGAGCCATGAGAACATGGGATGAGTGAAAAATTTATCAAAACTTAACAACTTTGATAAAAAAATATTTTGATAACATTTTACTTACGATATATTCAAAAGTTCCAGGAAGCTGTATGGTAGATTGGCTTCTTCGCTTTTTTTCCAGCAAAGACATTTTGTTTTCCGTGGTCTTTACTAGAGCCAATCCAAACAAATGCTGGAAATGTTTTTACGTGCAAAAAAATTTATAGAATCTATTCTTCAAATCTCAAAATCGAACACAGTTTATAGCAATGTGTTTATCTCTTCTAAACGAAATGTTCTCTGGCCAAAGTAAAGTAAACTTGGTCATTTAATAGATAATCATCTGATTCAGTTGGCTCGCCAGCTTGAATTATCTAAAACTTAACTTATTTTGAATGCTCAGACAAAATTAAAAACAGTTAATACAATTTTTTAGACCTTCAATTTACTTTTAGTTGGAAGAGTTTTTTATATTAATCTTTCAAAGAAAAAGTAATATAAAATAAAGTCAAGATATATCGATTTTTCTTTATTAAATATATTGGATAAAAATTAGGATGCATATATAGCCCAAGTTAACATAGATCCATTTAAATGTGAATTAATTTTTTTACAAGACTTCAAGATGATTTTTCATAGTAGTAAGCCTTCGAGAAAAGTAAAATAAAATAATTCAAATGACTCTTCAAGATGACTCAATTTCATTCGTAACTTTTTGGAGTTCTCGCAGCAACTTTCCAATTCTTTTGATTTCTTTGCGAGCAATTTTTGAAGTGGAAGAAATGTGCGTTTTTTTGAGGTACGCTTTGACTTCGGATACTTTATCGTCAATGGCTCTAACGACGCTTTCGCCACTTTTTTCCAAAACATCTCTACTCGAATCACTTTTGTCATCATTTTTTTCTTTGCAGCTTATGTCTTCTTTAGGTGAGTCTTCTCTTTGAACTGAAGACTTCGCGCTCTGGTCTGAAAGAGAAATTTCTTGGTTTTCAGATGGATAACCGACACCGATAAGCTCATCAATTTCTTCAATGACGTCTTTTTTGTTTTCAGTCTTTGGTTCGCTATCGAGCCTTTTTGGATTTGGATTTTGTTCTTCACACAAAGGCACACATTCGTGTTGATAACTTGTCTCCGGACTCTTCAAGTCTAACTTGCGTAATTTAGTCTTGGCGCAAAAAGGTTTTTTCTTTTTCTGAGTATTATTTTCGTTTATTAATTTTCCCTTCCCATCAATATTGCAGCAGTTGGAAGATTTATTTGCCATACAAATGTCGGAGTTGTCAGGACGAACATTTTTCTTGGATTTATTACAATCTTCAGCCAAAGTTGAAGACTTGATGGCAGATTTTGGAGTGCTGCAAAGGAACTCAAAAGGGTTCTTCAAGTAACTGATCGCACGATCTTTTTCCAACACTATCTTTCCTCCGGCTTCGCGTGTAACCAGGAAGGTAGTCATTTCTTCTGGCATAGGTGACGGAGAGGTACTAATGGCTTCAGACGAGCATTCGGCATTGCTTGCAAAATTCAAAGTTTCACTCGTCAAATCTAAATCAGTCAGCTCTTGCTTGTTCTCATAAAAGTTTTTTACTGAAGATGCCACTTTGAATGAAGTTCTTTTTTTCTTTTTTTTTCTAGAAAATTTTCCAGAAGATTCGGTTGCGATGCTTTCGTCTTGGTTCTTCTCTATGCCTTGTACTTCATCATGGATCAAGTCGTCGTAGACCAAGTGTTGTTTGAAGGTTTTCTTAATTTCGTACTCCAACTTTGGAGAACCAACAGGCGCTATTAAAACCAAATTTTGTTTTCGAAGACGTCTATTGCAGAATGCTTTCTTCATACTATTATAGTCTTCACTTTCTTTAGGCTTTTCCTTTGAACTGTCACTCTCAGTAAATTTATTTGAAAAATTTTCATTTTCAATTTTGTCTGCTTCATGTGAATGTTCCAAAATAGTTTGTTGTTTTGGTGTTAGTTTATTTATAATTGGTTTTGATTTAACTTTTGCACAAGATTTTTTGTTTTTGACTTTTTTTCTACTGCCAGGCTGGTGGAGTTTGACGCGGGTATGATCGGTTTCTTTATCATTCTCAATCGAAAGGATGTCTTGGACGAACTTTTTATTCTGAAAAAATATTTTAAAGATTTCATTATTTATAGAAATTAATAATATTATTAAGAAATTAATTATATTGAAAATATAACGGTTTCAAAATGATTTATTTGTTGCAAAAAAGTGGTTTTGCAAAGTAAAATATTGATACTATGAGTCTTTTGAAATGAAAATAAACTTTCAAACGTTCTAGAACTTCCAGCAAGAGAACTTAATCAAAGCTTAATCGAAACATGGGTTTGAAACATATGAAATTATGTAGCGTGTAACATAGTTAACCCTCGTTAGACATGCCAAAGTAGCTGGAGAAATTTTTCTTCCTTCAATAAACCTTTTCAATAAGGTTTCTTCACCACGAACACCACAAATGGCGTCATATCCTCCCATTTTACTCTTCGAGTGAGAAGACGAACCTGAATAAGTATGAATATTTTAAAAAAAGATTCATTCAAGAATGAATTATGAAGAAATAAACTATGAATAAAGTTGAAATGGCTTCTCAATCACGTAGTTAAGGAGGTTATCTGTAATCTACAATGAAAAGTTACGTATAACTTCGAAATTACATTGCTTTTTGGCATTTTGTGTATGGTTTTGTCCAAATTTTTTTTTACTTGAGGAATATTCATAATCGTCTGAATCTTCTTCCAAAAAGCATGTTCTGGTTGGTCTAGGATAATCTGTAGGATTTTAATTATTCAAAGATTATACTCTACACTTTTTATAGAAATAGCATTTTGAACACAGAGACGTTGTTCTCATTTTTAGCAATATTCTTTCAATAAATAAATAGTAATCAGAAGTAGACCCTTCTCCATCTGTCTTCATATCGTATAAATGATTCTGCTGAAATTTATTATATCTTTTGTTTTTTTGTTAAATCAAACTGAACATCAAAAAAGTTTTAATGAATATATAAAATTATTAATAGCGTGAGTCGATTTTGAAAATGAATTAAATAAATTTTCGTTCCTGGAATGTCGTTGTAAGTTTATGTTGTTTACAAATATCTTTTACGAAAAATTCAAAGAACTAATTCGGAAAAAAAACAAAATATTCTTTAAAAACATTTTTTGTGACAAATGTCACCACCTTCACTTATGTCACAAGCCATTTGTGGAATGTCTTAAAACTTCCTTGTGGGCAAATTATTTTTTGAAAATTTCATCAAGGATACTCAAATATAGAAAATTGAAAAATTCAATTCGAGTCGTTCTCAAAATTGTCATGCTCGATGTCGGCCACTACAATTCTTGCGAGAGCAGATTCAAGCGCAGGATTGATGCGTACAAAGCGAGACACGAAGAGCAACTGAAGTAATGAAAAGACATGAAAAATATTATAATTTTGTCCTCAATTGATATTTCATTCTGCTTCAACATTTCAACTTGTATTTGTAGTCTGATCATTTGTATATGAGTGATTTCGAATGGGAGCGATATCACGATTTTAGTCCTCAACTTTATGCCAGGTCTTATATGCCATTGTGGAGGGAGGAGATCAAGTTATGCAAAGAAGAAAGCAAACAATTGTACAAGAGGTGGATCGATCTACAGTCCAAGAAATCACTCAACGGCAAAAGCACCAACCAATCATCTACTTTGTCCACTTTTTCCAGGGTATTTTATGCTTCATATATATTTTTTCAATAATAACTTTGTATAAAATTAAAAAAAAAATTTCACTTAAAATTATATTTTCAATAATATTACTTAAAAACAATAAATTTAGATAATGAGTGAATGAATATACATTTTGATATAGCGCACAGTTTGCAAATTAGGTTGCTTCAGAAGAGCTCGATACATTTTTTCTGAACTAATTAAAATGAAATATTTGTCAATATTTGAGAATATTTGTCAATTGTTTAAATTTTTGATATGATACTTCAAGCATGTTTATCAAAAATAACAAAATTAATTTCAAGAAAACCAAGAAAAAAAATCAAGATACTCTTTCATTGGTGAGTAATACAAAAAGCACTCAAAAGACCAATGAAAATGGCACACTAACAAGAAGGGCAGGTCAGGCAGCATCCCATGTTGTTCTAGGCGCCTCTAAAACAACAGGAAGTCTGGCCAACACAAGCCACAACAAAACAAACAACAACACCCAGATATTTTCTTACAGCAATGAAACTAATAACCATACAATAAACAATAACAATAATAATAATAATAATAATAATAATAATAATAATAATAATAATAATAATAATGGTAACCAATACCAACAAGACCCACATAATTTCCAGAGACACTTTACTTTGCATAACCAACAACAACAACAACAACAAACACAAGATCTCCAGGCATACACTGGCATGCAGGTGGCTTCCTTCAACAACTACACACAACATTTCTACAACAACAACAACAACAACAATGTAAGTTACAATTGCAATGGCTTTGCCGACAACAACTACAACAAGAATGTTGTTGCCCACTACACTTCAACGTTCAACAACTTTCCCGACCTTTTCTTCAACAATCATGGACTTTTCAACAACAACCAATCACAACAACACAATCCCTCCAACCCTTCCACCCACTTCAACACTCTTCAAAACAACAACACACAATTTCTCAACAACCCTCTTCCACTGACCAATCACAACCAATCTTTTTCCACCCATCAACTCTTTCCAACCAGCCAATCAACATCGGCCTTTGCTTCTTCAGAAACTCCCAGGGCTTCCAATTGGTCGGCTGATGATGACATCACAGCTATTTTTGAATTGTTCACCCAAAAAGAGAACCAGTTGAATTTCTTGGATGAAACCATGGTGGCAGAGGATGGAGGGGGTGTTGATGATGATGATCTTCCGTTTCCTTGGCCTACTGGAGTCAGAATAAACGACAAGAATGATAAGGGAGTTAGTGATGGTTGTGAGGGTGGTTATGATAATGATAATGGTTATGATAATGCTGCTGCCGCTGTGTCGGCAACCAGATCTCAAATGGGTACAACTAAAAGCTGCGACAGTCTTATTACCAATTCTGTTGCTATGACTACCACCAACCGTGCCACTACCATTTCCAATACTTCTACCACTATCACCACTGCCAATGCTAGTACAAACAGTACAAGTTCTACTAATACTGCTCTTAGTGAAAATTTACCTCAAAACCTTTCTAGTACCTCTCAAAGCGCTTCTGCTCTGATCAGTACCAGTACATCTCCGACCGTCGTTAATACTTCTGTAAGTAAGTATTCATCTTTGACAAGCGGCATTAGTACTGTTGAGTACAATTTGGTTGAAAAGTTAACTAACATAACAACCAACAACCTTTTGACCAACCAGGTTATCAACATAACCATCAATAATAACATTATCGCCAGTGATAACAACAATAATAATAATAGCAATGATACTAATAAAGATAACAACAACAAAAATAATAGTAATAATAATAACAACATCAATAATAATAATAATAATAATAATAATAATAATAATAATAATAATATTAGTCATTCAAATAACTACACTTTAGATAAGAATATTAATATGAATAATATCAATAACAATATTACTACCATTCAAAATGAGGCTACTACCACTACTAATCAACAGTTAACCAACAACTACAACAACACAGCTTTCAACAACTACCACAACTACCCACCATATCAATCCAACAACCACAACAACAACAACAACAGTTTCAAAAACATGCTCAACACATACAACCACAACAACAACAACAACAATAATAATGTTGTATCGGTTGATTTCATGAATGCTAATTTCAACAACAATTCTTACACAACAACTCTCAACAATAACCACATCAGCAACAACATCCTCAACCATAACAACAACAACAACAACAATACTGACTATTTCAACTCCTTCTCTTCCATTTATCACAACTACTCACAAACCATGGATATGGTAAACTATCACAACAACAACGACAATTATAACAACACCTTTTACAACAACAAAGTTGTTGACAACAACAATAATAACGCTGCCGGTAACTACGCAAGTATTAGCACTACTAACTACAGAGATACCAACAGCAATAATACAAAAACCAACTTAAATAATTACAACAACACCAACAATGACATCAACAACAACATCAACAACAATGACATCAACAACAACAACATCAACAACAACAACATCAACACCCCATCCAGCTTTTCAAATGGCCAAAAATCATCATCTTTTTTGAACTTGGAAAACTCGGCTGACAATGACTTGAACATTATCAATGACATCATCAAAACAAACTTCTGATGACATCATCAAAACATACTCTCAATGACATCATCAAAACACACTTCCGATGACATCATCAAAATATACTCTCAATGACATCATCAAAACACACTTCCGATGACATCATCCAAATATACTCTCAATGACATCATCAAAACAAACTTCTGATGACATCATCAAAATATACTCTCAATGACATCATCAAAACATACTCTCAATGACATCATCAAAACACACTTCCGATGACATCATCAAAATATACTCTCAATGACATCATCAAAACACACTTCCGATGACATCATCAAAATATACTCTCAATGACATCATCAAAACAAACTTCTGATGACATCATCAAAATATACTCTCAATGACATCATCAAAACAAACTTCTGATGACATCATCAAAATATACTCTCAATGACATCATCAAAACATACTC
>OX387252.1:811061-843561 GCA_947562095.1 Branchellion lobata | reverse complement strand
TCATTTTTGGTCATTTTCCTACTTTTCATGCACATTTCAAATTGTTTCAGAGGCGTTTTTGACTTGAAAAATTTGCGCTATATAAAGTGTTCGGTTAGATTAGATTGTTTTTATTATTATTCATTTTAGTTTTTTTATACCATTTTTAATTCTTTCAACTGAACTGTTCTTGCATTAATATTTAAATTTTTTTTAATGTTTTTTAAAAATATTTCACGACTTGATTTAAAATATTTTAATTTTTTACAAAAATTTTTTTTTTAAATATTCATTTTTTTCTACGACTATTTTTTTAAAAACTTTTTCAAGATTATTTTCTTCTTTCAATACCTTCAATAATCATTACGAGACGCTATTTCATTTTGTACCACACCTAATGCTTTTCACTTTTCTGTTTTTTTTATTCGCACACGCTGGCTTTTTTTTTGAAAAAATAAAATTCTTATTTTATTTTAAATATTAAAAATTAATTTAAATTAAATCTTAAAGTTAAATTTATTAATAAAATAAAAAATAATTTCGAAATAGAAGGGTTTATAGTAAATCACAAAATTCTTTTAAATTGTAGAAAGTAAGTATAATTAAAAAAAAATATTTTTAAAAATAAAATAAGGATTAAAAAGTGGAAAAAAAAGTTTTGAGCGATTCCAAACAGATCATAAAAACCTCTATTGCAGAATTCCTCAAAAGGTTGTTTTTCGTTGTGTTTATTTTTCTGCGAACTCATAAAATACAACTCATTGAAAAATAATTAAAAAAAATTCAAAACTGACGCTTAGTTTTTCAAGAGTGTACTTAATTTTGATTGATACTTAGCTGTTACTTCATCACTAAGTATCATTGTACTAAATTTCAATTTTAGTTAAAATGTTTTTTTTATAAACTATTCTAGTTTTAGTTTCGATAATTTTTTTTCAAAATTTTGAAAAGAAAAAAAATTTTGGAAAATTTGTTTTGGTGCTAAAATAACTTTAAAAAAACGACGTTAAACAAATTTGCTATTTTTTGTGATTTTGTATGGTCAGAGTAGGCCATTGAAAATATATAAGCCAAAAATACACTCCAAAAAAACTGTATAATTCCAGCGATTGAAAAAAGGTTTGAACCATATTTCAAAAAAAAAAAGAAAAAAGAAAAATTGCATTTAGTTTTGCAGCTAATTCGAGGAGTGAAGCTTTTGGAAAGAAAACTAAAAGCAGAAAAAACATTTAAAAAAAGAAATTCAGTTTGAAATCAAAATTTGCAACTGATGTAAAGTGCATTTTTTTGAGATGAAAAAATTGAAAAAACAAATCAAACTTTAAGTACTGATGAAGTTTTTTTTTGTCATGACATGTGATGAGGAAAAATTAATTAAAAAATTTTTTTTCAAAGTTTTTAATTGAACTTTGAAGACGTAGGAGCAAAAAGGAGTTTGTAAAACCATCAAAAAATTAATTTAGTAAAAAAACAAAAAGAATACAAAGATTAAAAAAAAAAAAAGAATACAAAGATTAAAACAAAAACAAAAAGAATACAAAGATTAAAACAAAAACAAAAAGAATACAAAGATTAAAACAAAAACAAAATTAATTAAAAAAAATTTAAAACCCAAAAGAAATTAATACAAAAAAATTTTTAAAAACAAAAAAAAAACTTTGAAAAAAAAACGTACGGAATACAAGATGAGAGTCTGAAGGTAATGGAAGTATGCAGAGTGAGTGGTTGGATTATTAATAATGGGGGTTTCGAATGGTCGCATGTGAGTTTTTTTTGTTTTTTTTTTCCTCGGAATTGTTTAAAAACACACAAAACTAGGGTGAATTGGAAAATTATTTTGTCCTCAGAGTTTTTATCAAGAAAAATATTGTTTTGTGGTCTGAAAAATTCTGAAGTTAAGACCACTTTAATGGATTTTTTATGTGGTTATATTTCACGGAGGCTTTCAAATGGTGTTTCATTGAAAAGGGTTTATCTGAAAATTAAAAAAAAAAGTTTTTTTCAATGGTAACGGATTGCTTGGAAGGTTGAAAAATGAAAGGGTTTTTAGGAAGGCTGTGCTACGATACAATACAATACAATACAATACAATAAAATACGATACAATGCAATACAATGCAATACAATGCAATACAATACAATATAATACAATACATTACAATACAATACAATACAATACAATACAATAAAATACAATACAATACGATAAAATACAATACAATACAATACAATACAATACAATACAATACAATACAATAAAATACAATACAATACAATACAATACAATAAAATACAATACAATACAATACAATACAATACAATACGATACAATAAAATACAATACAATACAATACAATACAATACAATACGATACGATAGTATACAAAAAAATACAATACAATACAATAAGATACGATACAATACAATAAAATACAATACAATACAATACAATAAAATACAATACAATACAATACGATACAATAAAATACAATACAATACAATACAATACAATACGATACGATAGTATACAAATGAATACAATACAATAATATAAGATACGATACAATACAATACAATACAATACAATACAATACAATACGATACGATAAAATACAATACAATACAATACAATACAATACAATACAATACAATACGATACAATACAATACAATACAATACAATAAAATACAATACAATACAATACGATACGATAGTATACAAAAGAATACAATACAATACAATACGATACATTACAATACAATACAATACAATACAATACAATACAATACGATACGATAAAATACAATACAATACAATACAATACAATACAATACAATACAATACAATACAATACAATACAATACAATACAATACAATACAATACAATAAAATACGATACAATACAATACAATACTATACAATACGATACAATACAATACGATACAATACAATACAATACAATACAATACAATGCGATACAATACAATACGATACAATACAATACAATACGATACAATACAATACAATACAATACAATGCGATACAATACAATACGATACAATACAATACAATACAATACAATAAAAACATCACTATAGTGGCATTGACCCCGTAGAGTTTCGAGTGATGGGGTAGTGAAGTTATCATGGAAAGAATAAATTGAAAATAATGATTTGGTCAATGACTAATATAGGAATGAAGAAAAAAAAAGAAAAAAACTAAAGTATTTTGCTGATATGAAAAAAAAGAAGAGAAAAACGGTAAAAAAAAGAAGGAAAAAGAAAAAAATGGTAGGAAAAAAGAAAGAAGGAGCAAATAGGACAATAAAAGAAATTTTGGAAATTAGAAAAAAAAACTTCAGATAAAAATGAATTGAAAAAATGAAAAAAGAAAAAAAAAAAAGGAACGATGGGTGGAGTGAAAAACTTTAAAAAAAGAAGTTCAGTCACGTGTTGTTTTAATGGACACCCATAAACCTCTTGGGTTTTAATGAAAATTTATTTACGCAATAATTTTGTTTAAAAAAAAGAAAAAAAATTTAAAAACTAAAAGAATTTTGTATGAATAGACCAATTATGGGTATATGAATTGATAGGAAAAAAAAAGCGCTGTTTTTTTTGAAGAGTCAATAGAAGTGAGGTAACTGTACACCAAAGTTTTTATAGCAATAAGAGACTAATTTTTATTTTAAAAAATTGAAAGTTTTTTTTGATAAATGAAAAAAATTATTTAGACAAAATTGGCCTCAATATGTCGTGCTACAACGTGTGAAAAAAAAGATTGGATTTTGAGTTTTTCAATCGGAAAAATTTTCGGCTTTCAATCGAGGTAAGAAAAATAAATGAAAATAAGATGTGTATATAAGTTGGAAAAACACAAAAATAACAATTTTTGGAGTTGGAAAATTTTTTTTGTGGAAATGGTTAGGTTTTGAAGTTGATAAATAAAAAAAGTAAAAGTCAAAATTGAAAAAAAAAAACAAAAAAAATGACACAAAAAGAAAAAAAATCGAAAAAAAAATTGAAATAAAAGAAAAACAAAAAAAACCATCGTTTTTGTTTTTTAAACCCATTTTTTATTAGTCAATTGTTCGTTTGAGGTACATGTTTCAAAATTAAATTTTGAACAAAAAAAACTATTCATCATCACAAAAAGAATATTTCACGGGAGGGCGAATTTTTCGTAAACTTTTGAACCAGAATACTAAATAAATTTTGCATCTTTAACTCTCGTACGCGTCCTCGTTTCCACGAAAGGTTGATATGGCGAGGAAGAACGAGGAAGTTGAAAAACAGATAAGTTACAGCTTTAACAACACGAAATGACTGGGAATCTGTAGTAGGCGGCTGTGCGGAGTGTCCATCCCCTATATATAAAGCAGTATGGAAGATCAAAATGTGAGATGTTTCGGAAATTTTAAAGCCAAATGACACTTTTTGTAGCTTTAAATTGGAACCGTGTGATGAATGTTTTGGCGGATTAATTCGATTTTTGAATAATTTAATAAATTAAAAAAAAAAAGATTTAATTATTTAATTTGAATTTTTGTGTATTTATTTAGCCATTCAAAATAATTAACAATAGTGGCAAATTGTGTTTGATTTTTAAGAATAAATTTTATAGGATAGTCAACCTTGCTTTATAATTTTTATAATTAATTTATAATTATCCAAATTCAACTGTTATTGTTTCACTCAATACAATACAACACAATACAATACAATACAATACAATACAATACAATACAATACAATACAATACAATACAATACAATACAATACAATACAATACAATACAATACAATACAATACAATACAATACAATACAATACAATACAATACAATACAATACAATACAATACAATACAATACAATACAATACAATACAATACAATACAATACAATACAATACAATACAATACAATACAATACAATACAATACAATACAATACAATACAATACAATACAATACAATACAATACAATACAATACAATACAATACAATAAAATACAATACAACACAATACAATACAATACAATACAATACAATACAATACAATACAATACAATACAATACAATAAAATACAATACAATACAATACAATACAATACGATACAATACAATACAATACAATACAATACAATACAATACAATACAATACAATACAATACAATACAATACAATACAATACAATACAATACAATAAAATATAATACAATACAATACATAAAACTAAAATACAAATACGAATATTATTATGGTGGCATTAACCCCATAGAGTTCAAAGGCCATTCAATGTATAATAATAATTTTAATAAATACTTTGAAAGTTTATGAAACTTCTGAAAATCTGAAAGTTATTAGGAGCCATTTTGAGGTAATCAAGATGAAATAGTATCTTGAGAGAAAAAAAAATTCTGAGAGTCCAAGATTTCCGTTGAGGACTCAGCCTGCCGAGAAGGTGAAAAAACAATGTTCTATAATTTCCTTGTGAATTCCACATACCTTCATCGGAGAAAAAAACAAAAAAAAACCTCACAAAAATTGAAAAAACTTTCGTGAAAGTTTCAACAATGTGGACGGAAAAATAGTTTAACTTTTCGACAAAATGTAGACAGACGAATGTGGTTATTAACTTCTCATAGCGAGAGCGTAGTTAATGTGGTCATACAGTCATTTCCTTCTTCCATCTTTTGTATTATTAAATCTTAATAACTGCCATCAACATTTCGCCATTTTCTTTCATCATTTCCGGTCTTTTTCGAGTTTTCTTTTATAAAGGCCACCAAAAGGAACGTTTTCTTGAGGTGCGTTGTGTTGAGAACTATCAAACACACGCTTGAAACCTTTTCAACAATGGAGTTTCTGTTGGGGATCGTCACAACTCTTGTCGCCACTTCCTACGTTGCCACCACCACCGCCACTGTCGCAGCGTCCACTTACTACGTTGCCACTACCACCGCCACTGTCGCAGCGTCCACTTACTACGTTGCCACCACCACCGCCACTGTCGCAGCGTCCACTTACTACGTTGCCACCACCACCGCCACTGTCGCAGCGTCCACTTCTACCACAATGGCCACCGCCACCGCCACTGTCGCAGCGTCCACTTACTACGTTGCCACTACCACCGCCACTGTCGCAGCGTCCACTTCTACCACAATGGCCACCGCCACCGTTACAGCCACCCCCGACAGCCTCCACAACTCAATCAAAACCACAACTCCGACCCTTACAACCAACCCTTCTGTTTCAAGCCCTCCATCTCCCAGCCTTCCCACTTCCAACCCTTCCACTTCAAACTCCTCCAAACCAACTTTTTTCAACTGGTTTTTAGTGATTCTGATGGCGCTGGTGATTCTGACAACCATGGTGGGAAACGTGCTGGTGATTGTGTCCGTCTTCACGCACAAACCTCTCAGAAGCGTACAAAACTTCTACATCGTTTCCCTAGCATTATCGGACTTCATGCTAGCACTGGTTGTCATGCCCTTCCACGTGATCTACTGGTTGCTAGGGAAATGGGTGATGGGAAAAGCAATGTGTTTCATATGGGTCACGTGTGACGTTTCCATGTGCACTGCATCCATCCTCAATCTCTGCGCCATTGCTATTGATCGGTACGTGGTGGTGGTGAGGTGTGGTTGATCGTGGTGAGGTGTGGGTGGTGGTGGTGAGGTGTGGTTGATGGTGGTGGTGAAGTGTGGTTGATGGTGGAGGTGGAGGTGGTGGTGGAGGTGGTGGTGGAGGTAGTGGTGGTGGTGGTGGTGGTGGTTGTGGTGGAGGTGGTGGAGGTGGTGGAGGTGGTGGAGGTGGTGGAGGTGGTGGAGGTGGTGGAGGTGGAGGTGTTGGTGGAGGTGGTGGAGGTGGTGGAGGTGGTGGAGGTGGTGGAGGTGGTGGAGGTGGTGGAGGTGGTGGAGGTGGTGGAGGTGGTGGAGGTGGTGGAGGTGGTGGAGGTGGTGGAGGTGGAGGTGTTGGTGGAGGTGGTGAAAAAAGAGTTGAGAAGTTTTATGGTGGAAAAAAAGGTGAAAATTTAAAACGGTTATTGAAATGGTTTTTTGGGGTGGTGATGTGGTTTCAGTTTTGGTTAATCTAATCTAATCTAATCTGATCATTTATAATAACAAAGTTGAGATTGGAAAAAGAGAGTTCCATAGAAGAGGCCCACAGTAGGAAAGTCCACGACAAATTCATTTCGTGTTATTTAGAACATAAAACAGTTGTTTGTGATCATAAAATTTCGTTGGAAGAGTTTAACCGAGACAGTGGTTCGCAATCATTTAAAAATGTTAGTATGATATGGTTGTGAAAGTACTGTTAGGTTGGCATGGGTCGTTGGAGTGCTGTTAGGTTGGCATGGGTCGTTGGAGTGCTGTTAGGTTGGCATGGGTCGTTGGAGTGCTGTTAGGTTGGCATGGGTCGTTGGAGTGCTGTTAGGTTGGCATGCGTCGTTGGAGTGCTGTTAGGTTGGCATGGGTCGTTGAAGTGCTGTTAGGTTGGCACGGGTCGTTGGAGTGCTGTTAGGTCGGCATGGGTCGTTGGAGTGCTGTTAGGTTGGCATGGGTCGTTGGAGTGCTGTTAGGTTGGCATGGGTCGTTGGAGTGCTGTTAGGTTGGCATGGGTCGTTGTTGTTGCCGTTGGTGAAACAAAGAAAGTTTTTTGAAACAAAAAAAATGTTGCGAATAATTTATTGAAAGGAAAATGATGAGTGACCTAGTCTGGGAAAAGGTTCTTGGACCAGACAATGATGAAACGGTCAGAAAAACAAAAACGGGAAAAATATTGATGAGAAAACAGACCTTTTGAGTCAGCAATTTTGCCTAGTTGGCTGGTTTGTTGGTTTATTAGGAAGGAGGCAGAGGGCGGGAGCCTGAATGACAAATTGAATTGTACGAAGATAAGAATTAGGTGTGATAGTAGCTTTGGCCGAAAGGGTTCTAGTGATTGATGATTTTTATATCAACGAGTGCATTCGAAAAGAAAACAGAAAAAAACAAAATGGAAAAAAAACAAATGAAAAAAAAACAAAAATTGAAAAAAAACAAAAATTGAAAATTGAAAAATATTTTTTAGTTTAAAAAAAACATATAAAAAAAGAAAAACATTTTATTATTGTTTTTCGGCATCAGCGTGAACACCAGAACACTGCGCAAAGTTATTTTCAGTTCATGACAGATGCATTTGGTGTTACTAACAGCACTGAAAAATTGTTTTCGACCACAAAATCCCGTTGAAAAACTTTCACCGAAACGTTTTATAATTAGTCAACAAATTTCTGATCCAACTCTCACCCTCACCTCGACCTCAACCTTTAAACAAGTTTTAAATTTGATTTATCAGTTGCTGGTTGATATGTTTTGAAATGAATCGATCGGAAGGTTTGAGGTTCAAGTCCAAGCTAGATAATTCAATAGAAAAAGTCAGTTAAAAGCGGAAACACGTCTTAGATAATTGATGGTTCGGCAAAAAAGCGCTATAAAATGAAAAAAAAAATGAATAGCTTTTGAACAGTGCAAAATCAGAGCTGTATAAATGATTAGATTAGATTAGATTAGATTAGATTAGATTAGATTAGATTAGATTAGATTAGATTAGATTAGATTAGATTAGATTAGATTAGATTAGATTAGATTAGATTAGATTAGATTAGATTAGATTAGATTAGATTAGATTAGATTAGATTAGATTAGATTAGATTAGATTAGATTAGATTAGATTAGATTAGATTAGATTAGATTAGATTAGATTAGATTAGATTAGATTAGATTAGATTAGATTAGATTAGATTAGATTAGATTAGATTAGATTAGATTAGATTAGATTAGATTAGATTAGATTAGATTAGATTAGATTAGATTAGATTAGATTAGATTAGATTAGATTAGATTAGATTAGATTAGATTAGATTAGATTAGATTAGATTAGATTAGATTAGATTAGATTAGATTAGATTAGATTAGATTAGATTAGATTAGATTAGATTAGATTAGATTAGATTAGATTAGATTAGATTAGATTAGATTAGATTAGATTAGATTAGATTAGATTAGATTAGATTAGATTAGATTAGATTAGATTAGATTAGATTAGATTAGATTAGATTAGATTAGATTAGATTAGATTAGATTAGATTAAATTAGATTAGATTAGATTAGATTAGATTAGATTAGATTAGATTAGATTAGATTAGATTAGATTAGATTAGATTAGATTAGATTAGATTAGATTAGATTAGATTAGATTAGATTAGATTAGATTAGATTAGATTAGATTAGATTAGATTAGATTAGATTAAATTAGATTAGATTAGATTAGATTAGATTAGATTAGATTAGATTAGATTAGATTAGATTAGATTAGATTAGATTAGATTAGATTAGATTAAATTAAATTAAGTTAGATTAGATTAGATTAGATTAGATTAGATTAGATTAGATTAGATTAGATTAGATTAGATTAGATTAGATTAGATTAGATTAGATTAGATTAGATTAGATTAGATTAGATTAGAACAAGAGAATACTGACTCTTAATGTTTTCAAGACATTATTATCTTTGATAATATTTATAAAATTTTATCTTTGATAATATTTATAAAATATTATCTTTGATAATATTTTATCCAATTTTATCCAATATTTTATCCATACAAAAGTCCACTGTAAACATTCGATAGAAGGTTTTCCAAGATGAAAAGCTTTGATCAATCAGAATGGATGGAACGGGTCTGATACAAATGACATAGAGAGAAAATCTTGAAGGATTTTTTTAGAATAAAATAATTAAATGTGAAATCACGACTGAATGAGTTTCGAAAAACAAATTTAATAACGTCATAGAGAAAAAACAGCAAAAAGTGGAAAAAAAACTTGCTTGCAAGT
Source organism: Branchellion lobata (assembly GCA_947562095.1). Taxonomy (NCBI): domain Eukaryota; kingdom Metazoa; phylum Annelida; class Clitellata; order Hirudinida; family Piscicolidae; genus Branchellion; species Branchellion lobata. Next base: position 833,701 of record OX387252.1, on the reverse strand, counting down.
TATGACGAAAATTTTTTTTTAATTTTTCAATTGTAACTTCAAGATTGAAGAATTATTATTGTTGTTATTACGTCATAATCCTCACTTCCCAAGGTCATTTTTATGCTTACTTTTGTGAGCTGTTTTTCAATTTATTTTAATTGACCAAATGTACTTTGAACCAATCATTTTTGAGTTTTTATTCTCAAAGCATGGAGAGTCGGAAACACGGTTATATTTTTTTTAAATAATTCATGTTCATAAAACGTTTTTTCAAATAAAAAAATATTTTAAAAAATTCAGTTTTGCAAATTGAAAAAGTTTAGAAAAATATTTTTTCAATTTCAAAATTTCGTTAAGGAAGAACTAACCTATCAGTGAAAAATAATTCGAACATCTGGTCGAATTTTGTTTTTCGTGTGATCTTCGTTTTTTTTATAAAAAAATGAGTTTTTTTCATATTTTTCACAGTTTCTAATAAATCACTTTTCAAAAAATCAAGAAAAGTGAAATAAAACCCAACAAAAAAATAAATATATTTTGTTTGAAGCTAATTGAGTTTTGGTGGATTTTTCAACGACTCTCTTTGGTCTCGAAGCTCTATGCGTAGGTGTTGCCACATCAAAGACATCGAAGACTCCAGAGCTGTTTGTAGGCCGAACACAAAGGCCTTCTTTGAATTACCAACTCAACAAAGCGCTATATAAAACACCGCTGTCACTGTTTGTTGTTGTTGTTGTTGTTGTTGTTTTTGTTTGTTGTTGTTGTTGTTGTTGTTGTTGTTGTTGCTGTTGTTGTTGTTGTTGTTGTTGTTGTTGTTGTTGTTGTTGCTGTTGTTGTTGTTGTTGTTGTTGTTGTTGTTGTTGTTGTTGTTGTTGTTGTTGTGGTTGTTTGCTTTTTCATTTAAAAAATTCTATGATAACTTCCAGATTCGCTTTTACTGGCTGTGAGAGGCGCATCAGTTCGTCGCGTGAGACCAGCACACGTTTTGTTATTTAGTTTCACTGCTACATTTGCAGAAACGGTGTGACAACCAGACATTTGGAGCAGAGTTTGCAGACAGAATTTTTTTATACTTTGTACTTGAAGGAACCTTTGTGAAAAACTGACCACTGGCAGAACAAAAAGCTGAATGATTTGACGTTGACTGACCGCCGCATCTGTTGTAGAAAGGCAGAACGGATGGTTAAATGCTTGACGTTGACAGACTTTAGTGCAGGCTTGAACTGAGAGGCAGGTATCCACCTTGACATCATCAACCTTAAAGGAAATAATCAGAGCTGTGGACAAGGACTGAACAGCTCTGGTTGGAGTAATTATGATCTCCACAGTGTGGTTTGAATGGATGGTTGTATTGGTTGGGCTTTCATGCATCGTATTGGTTGGGCCTATATGCGGTATAAATGCGGTATATACCCGTGGAACCTTGAAAGGTCTTTATACTCATCCATCTCTTGTTAAACCATACACCAAAATGGCGGTTGTACGTGTGTATAAGCAACATTGTTATCCTCAGTCCATCTGCAGTGTCTGGCTTGATCCATCTCTGCTTGCTGCAGGAGCTCCACAGACGCAGCGGCAAAAACGGCTAGAAACCACTGATTCCTGACTTCAATAAAAACGCTTTTTGAATTAAGAAAATTTTTTTTTGCCGGGTTGTGATTCTAAGCCAATCGGTGTCAGACCTGTTCGCCTTCGGTGGTCCTGCCAGCAACGTGAGTTCCAACAGCCTTGACTCTACCTGTTTTTACCGGTCCTAGCTCGTGAAGGAAAGTTGGGCATTAGAATGTTTTGTTTTTTTTATTGTTTTTTTTAGTTTTTTGTTGTTGTTTTTGTTGTTTTTTTGTTGTTTTTGTTGTTTTTTTTGTTGTTTTTGTTGTTTTTTTGTTGTTGTTTTTTGTTGTTTTTATTGTTGTTTTTTTCAATAATTTTTTAAGCGACTATTACAACTAGCAGAAAGGCAGTTGATGTTGTTGATTGCATTGACGAAGATGCATCAACGAAGGGAATTTTGATGCGCCCGCTCTGGTACTACAAACAAATAAAAATTCACAAATAAAAAAAAGAAAAACAGATAAAAAGAAAAAAAGAAAAAAAAAGAAAAAAAAAGAAAAACAGAGAAAAACAAAAATGGAAAAAAACAAAAATGGAGAAAAAAAAACGATTATAACTTTAAACAAAACCCCCTCTGTATGCGCGCCTATGAGCTATGCGGACATGGAGCTAGGACAATCCAGGGTGGATTAGTGAAATAAAAAATAAAAAAATAAAACCTTAAAAAATAAAGAAAAATATAAAAAAAACTCTAAAACGTCAAATTTTGCAATGAATTAGTTTCTAGGTCTAAAATTCAAAATTTTAATTTTTTTTGAAGAGAAAATGATGCAAAGATATGCTTCAACCTCCTTTCTTTTCCACATATCAAGCATTTTAATAATGAGAAGAATTTTTTTTTCTTGAAAATTAAGCACAAAAAAATAAAGTTTTGAATTTTTAAGTATTTGAAAATTTTCTTTTTAAAAAAAAAATAATAAAAGTTTTAACCAAAAAATTTTTTTTATTAAAAAAAAATTTTTTTATAAGGAACAAAACGAAAAAAATAAGAAAAACAGAAGCTGATCACGTTACATGTTCGAAGAAAAAAATTAATTTTGAAATCTAGAAAGGCAATTTGGCAAAACATTTCAATGAAAACATTCCACAGCTCATTGCATTTTTGTCAATCTAATCTAATCTGATCAAATAATTTTTGTAGCGCTGAGTACACACAGTTCAAGAGAGCCCTGCTATGAACTGGGTAAACAACGAAGTTTCAAAAGCTTCACAAAAACAAAGTGTTAAAACAAATAAAAATGAGATTAAGAAGAAGAAAGTTACATGAAAGAGAGCCACAACAGAAAAGTGCAGATTTGGCTTGAGTATGGTTATTTGGCACTCTTAAAAATGAGAATAAGTAAAAGATCTCAGTCCTTCGCAAAGAGGCAACTTGACAAGGTCAGCTAAGTAATTAGGTGAGTGATTATTTTTTATTTTAAACGTGAGGGTGCAGATTTCGAACAGCGATCTTTCATTAAGAGGCAACCAGTGTAAATAGATAAGGGTAGAAGTTAGATGAGAAAAGTTGTGAGTACCACAAACTAAGCGGGAAGCGCTATTAAAAACTTTGACGAAAGGGTGTAGCGTGGTCTCTGGGAGTCCATAGCATGAAGAGTTACAATAGTCAAAGCGGGATAAAATAAGAAAAAAAAAATTGTAAAAACATATCAATAGATGAAAATGTCATTTTAACAAAAACTGTTTTATTTAAAAAAGCAACAATGAAACTGAAAAACAAAATCAAAAGTAAAATGTGTATAAAACATTTATATAGCACTATAGAATAAAGTTAATGAACTTTGAAAACATGGAACTGAAGCATAGCTTATAATTACACCTAGCAGCTACTGAAGAATGTTTCATTCTGAGAAGATGAGCATGTTGAGAATCTCTAGAAATATTTCTTTTTTCTCCTCCTCCTTCTTCTTCTTCTTCTTCTTCTCCTTCTTCTTCTTCTTCTTCTTCTTCTTCTTCTTCTTCTTCTTCTTCTTCTTCTTCTTCTCCTTCTTCTTCTTCTTCTTCTTCTTCTTCTTCTTCTTCTTCTTCTTCTTCTTCTTCTTCTTCTTCTTCTTCTTCTTCTCCTTCTCCTTCTTCTTCTTCTTCTTCTTCTTCTTCTTCTTCTTCTTCTTCTTCTTCTTCTTCTTCTTCTTCTTCTTCTTCTTCTTCTTCTTCTTCTTCTTCTTCTTCTTCTTCTTCTTCTTCTTCTTCTTCTTCTTCTTCTTCTTCTTCTTCTTCTTCTTCTTCTTCTTCTTCTTCTCCTTCTTCTTATTCATCTTCTTCTTCAGTCCTATTTCTAAATTTTAAAAAATCATTTGAAAGATTCTTCCACAACTCTCTGTCATCAGTTGTTTGTCTTCTATTTGTCTCTTCAAAACGAAATGATACCAAAGTCTTTGATATCCTGTCGTGTAAGTCAGAAAAAAGTATTCAAGTAGAGACTAAAACTGTAAAAACGGTGGTTAGCTGGTGAGTTTACTTTAATGTTGCACGATTCAAAAGATATAAGCTCAAATTAGATCAGAAAATATTAGAATAATTAGGTATAAAGCTAAAATCTTTGGTAAAAGCGACAAACGATAAATCTAAAGAGTGTTGAATACTTTATAACTGAAAGTTTCAACTTAAAATTTTAAAAATTTAATATTAAAAGTTTAAATGAAGTGATTAAAAATCGGTTAAAAGATCATTCGCGTTTGCGCACGACTGGAATTGGTGGTGAAGCTTGTGGTGGTGGAGATTGTGGTGGTTGTGGGGTGTTGTGGTGGTTGTGGTGGTGGGGATTGTGGTGGTTGTGGTGGAGGGGATTGTGGTGGTGGTTGTGTGGTAGTGGTTGTGTTGTGGTGGTTGTGTTGTGGTGGTAGTGTTGTGGTGGTTGTGTTGTGGTGGTTGTGTTGTGGTGGTTGTGTTGTGGTGGTTGTGTTGTGGTGGTTGTGTTGTGGTGGTTGTGTTGTGGTGGTTGTGTTGTGGTGGTTGTGTTGTGGTGGTTGTGTTGTGGTGGTTGTGTTGTGGTGGTTGTAGTGGCGGTTGTGTTGTGGTGGTTGCGTTGTGGTGTTTGTGTTGTGATGGTTGTGTTGTGGTGGTTGTGTAGTAGTGGTTGTGCTGTGGTGGTTGTAGTGGCGGTTGTGTTGTGGTGGTTGTGCTGTGGTGGTTGTTGTAGTGATTGTGTTGTGGTGGTTGTAGTGATGGTTGTGTTGTGGTGGTTGTGCTGTGGTGGTTGTGTAGTAGTGGTTGTGTTGTGGTTTTTGCGTTATGAGTGTTGCGTTGTGATAATTGCGTTGTGAGTGCTGAGTTGTGAGTGTTTGGTTGTGTTGAAGATGTTGCAACAGAGGTGGAGGGGTGACGATAGAGATTTGGTAGGCGTAATGGTTATGGCAGCGGGTGGTAGTAATTGTTGTTATCATCCCAGGAACGTGGAAGCCATAAACATCCTTGTGGTCTAATTTTGAAAAAAAATCTTCATCTTCCTAAAAGGGTTCCTGAATCAAGCCAAATTGAAACTGAATTATTAACAATGCAAATAATCACGTCGTATCTGGAATTTTTTTCAACCAAAAAGACTATTTTGAATAAACTAATTGTAAAAAAAATATTTTTCCAAAAAAACTTTTCAACCTTCAGTGAGTATTCCGGTTGTTTCGAATGTGAACTTCAGAAAAAAATTTTTTTTTACCGAAGTCAAAAGATTTTTGGCGAACGTCTTTTAAAAACAAATCACCAAAACTTATGAAAGAATTTGCCTGAAAGGACTTTTATTTGCAACTTTTTCATAATTTGTTAAATTTAATGAAAAATAAATTTTTAATCTATTTTCTACAGGTACTTTGCCATTTACGACCCTATAAATTACGCCCAGAAAAGAACCCTCAAACGGGTGTTGCTGGCTTCGCTGTTTATATGGTCAATCAGTTCTCTTATCTCGCTACCTCCTCTCTTCCCAGGCTTTGACACTCTTGACGAGAGTTTGGACGAAAAGTCAGATAAGTTTGTCAATTTGCAAAAAGACTTTTTTGAAGTAACGAAAGGGTTAAAAACATGCGGTGCGCAAATTGAAAAAATTGACAAATTTGTTGACGATGGAAAAAAGTCTACAAAATTCTTTCGAGAGCTTCCAATGAAAAATGAAGCTTACAGATCAAATTCTTCATCATTAAGTTTCATGTCTACAAAAAGTAGCCTGCAAGATAAAGTGATGGATGGCGCGAAAATCAGGGAAGTCTCTTTTGTTGAAGAGGCTCAAAACAATAGTGACGTGTTTGCCAATGCAAACTTAAAACACCTGCCAAACCATCGCAAGTCTCTTTTCAACAGTCGAGATTTGACTTGCCAGCTATCCGACGAGCCACGTTACGTCATCTACAGTGCTCTCGGCTCATTCTACATCCCCCTTGTTATCCTCGTCTTCGCCTACTTGAAGGTCTACACGGCCACCAAAAGTAGACTGAGGAAGCGAGCTAAGATGGGAAAAAAATTATTAATGAATGTTAAAAAACAAAACTGCGCTAAAACGATCGTGAATTCAAAAAAGAAATTTTCATTTGAAGAAAAAAGTTGTCAAAAACACTGTGTTCTTAAGAAATTTGATCTGAAGAGCGAGTTTGAAGTCGATAATAAAGTGTGCGAGAAGAAAAATGTAATTACAGATCTCGAAAATTTGAGGTTTTCACAGCCCTGGAAAGTCTCTCAACCCAATTCCATTAATAAAATTTATTTCGAAAGGACTGAAACGGATGTGTTGAACGCACCACGTGATCGTGTTACGCAACTGCCCCCTCCTCCTGCGTTTGAGTCAACTTCCTTGAAAATTCAAAACTTTTCAAATTTTTTTCAAAAAAAATACTCAACAAAATCTAATAAAATTGCAATTAGTGACGTGAACGACTGTCTCAGTGACATTTCTTATAACGTCACCATTACCAACGCCACTACCACCACCGCTACCAACACCACTACCGCCACCACTACCAACGGCACTACCGCCACCATTACCAACGCTACCACTGCCACACCATTACCACCACTGCCACCACCGCCACCATTACCACCACTGCCACCACCACTACTACAACAAGTCAAAAAATGAAAGTAACGTCGAGAATATTCCAAACTTTTTCTCGAACCTTCTCGAAAGAAGACCTAGCGTCGTGGGAGAACAGCTACAAGAACAGGAAACAATCCACCAATGCATTCGGCCACCTCAACAAGTTCCTTGAAGAAAAACAACGCATCTCATTGTCTCTGGAACGTAGGGCAGCTCGAACGATGGCGATCATAATGGGAGCTTTCGTAGTCTGTTGGTTGCCGTTCTTCGCTTACTACGTCTTGGCGTCCATTTGCCCCGTCTGCTACCACTCGTCACTCCTAATGAACTTGTTCGTCTGGTTGGGTTACATCAACTCGGCCATTAACCCGGTAATCTACACCATCTTCAACATCGACTTCAGGCGCTCCTTCAAGCAGATCCTCCAAGGAAGCTGTACTTTCAATCATTTCTGAGCGTCAAAATCGACTGTAAAAAAATTGAATAATCGCAAAAGCGTTCATCTTTTTAGCGCAAACTTGAATGAAATCTATTACTTCTTTTCATTTTAATTGCATCATCCTGCACCAGTTGAACGTCTTTTAAAACCGAAGCAGTAAGTTTCTGAGAGCTCACGAGGGATTCATTAATGAGTGTTTTTTTATATAATCATATTTTCTTTCCTCTTCACTTTTTATTTTTCTCGAATAATTTTAATGACGACTTTTTAAAAATAAATAGGATCCTTATACTTAAACATCATTACGTCTTAGCTATGGTGTAATGTGATGTAATGAATATTAATGACGTGTGCATTGCGTGTTGTAGGAATTATAGCAAAACCACGTGATCCGTATTATAGCGTTGTGTTTTTGTTTACTGTCTTAGTTTAGCGCTTTACACCATCAAGAAAATCTTATACGTCATGAAAGCAGCTTTCTACGTCATAAAAACAACCTTCTAAATCATAAAAAGACTTGCTACGTCATAAAAACATGCTACACGCGCAGAAAACGTATTTTTTTTGAATCTCTTCAAGTCATGAACCCAATTTTCCAACGTGGATGCTTCTATACATTGTCATTTAGTGCTACACAAACAAAGAAATTATATTCTGAAGACCTATTGAAAAAAATAGCCAGAAATTCTATTATCGTGTAATGTTTTGAAATAAACCTGCATTGTTGAATATAATCTGAATTCCGTTTAATTTTATTTTATATAATTTTCGGAACAAATATACTCTGAATTCCGTTTAATTTTCGGAACAAAAGTTTATTGTTGAGTAAATAATTTGAAAAAAAAACTCCTAAAAAGTTTAAATTACGCCGATCTTTTGGCATCGAGAAAGCTTAACAAGATACTGAAATAGCCCGTCGAAAAACCGGTTTGAAAGCAGTACCTAAAAAGACTTTGAGTGTCAAAACCACATTTAAAAAAAAAAAAAAAAAAAAAAGTTTAAAAATTCAAAAGTTAGAAAAAAACTCAGCCAGAGTTAAAATTACCTTTATATTTTTGTTTGCGACGAGGTTTAATTAGATTTTGGCACTAAACCAATAGACCACTCACTTGATCCTTTCAAAGCCGTATTCCTGTCATGGCTCGTGGTCTACAGAATAATTTATGGAGATGGATTCTTTGAAGATTTTGTTCTACTTTTTTCGAAATCTAAAAAAAATTCCGATTTGGTCAATTTTGAAAAATTTTTATTTTATCAATTTTATCAAATTAAAATATAAAAAAACAGACGCAGTGCTAGAGTGGCCTAGTCACATAGTTGCCCATAACGAGTGAAAGCGTAGCAGAGATTTTGATCAGCGCTATACAAATGATTAGATTAGAAACTGTTTGCATGGGAGCGCCTTTGAACGGACGGCTAAAAGGTGCTTTACAATGATTTTATTGATTTATTAATTTTATTTCGTCAATTTTATTATTATTTCGTGTAAACTATTTTTTTGAATTTTGTAAGTGATCTTAAATGAATTAATGTAAAATTTTCTATAGCGCACAATTCGCAAACTAGGTTGCCCCAAAGGCGCTCAGAATCAATAAAGAATAAAATTAGAGAAATATCTTGATAAAGTTGGGTTTTTGTAGTCTATGAAAAATTAACGGGAAGTTGACGAGCGGAGGTTGTGTGGTAGAGAGTTCCATGGGTTAGGGGCAGTATGGGAAAAAGAGAGATGAGCGAAGAGGCTTGAGGAAACTGGCTGATGCAACAGAGGGCCGGATTGAAAAGATCTGAAAGATTCATGTGGGTGTTGAACGGAGAGAAGATCATGTAAGTAAGCTGGTTGACCAGTGGTGAGGATATTTGCTACAAGCTACATTAACTTGAAGTTAGACCTTTGGGCAACCAGTAGCCAGTGCAAGCGATCAAGGCAGGTGCGAGAATAGAAGCAGTCAGCCTGAAAAACAATTTTGGCGACATGATTTTGAAGAGATTGCAACAACAAAAAAAAAAAGAAAAAAAATCTAGAAGCGTTACTTTTGAAAAGATCGCCAGAGTAGTGCTATCTAAGGTGATAACACTAGGAAGGTTAGACTTGGACAGCAAGGCAAGACTGCCAACGAACATACACTCACTTTTGCTGGAGTTTAGTTTCAACCGATTCTAGGAAAATCTATTGACTAGAACGGAAAGACAGTTAGACTGGGTTGGGGTTATGATAAGGAGCTCCAATGAAGAGATTCATGTCATCAGCGAACTGATGGTGGAAGAGAATATTGGAAAGCTAATGCGGGAAGTCTTATACAATTTAACCAAGACATTCATAACGAGTCCTTCGGCATTACGTTCGAAGGCGCTCTGGAGAAAAAGTGAAACTGGAATCTACTTGTGGATGAGTTCGACTTTGTTTACAAAGTATTAAAAAAGTCGACAAAATGTTGGATTTTGGAGTTAGAGTGGGGGGAGTTGGTGGGGCTCTGTGCAAGGTATTGCTGTCTGTTTTCCAGAAGGCTTCAGAATTGGAATGGACTGAAAAAAGTGCAGTGTGTGAGCTGCCAGAACACGACTCACAAACTTAAGTAGGCGGGTGCGCTTGCTAAATTTTCAAACAGAATACGTACTGAACCATGGAGTTTAACAAAAATTATTGAAATATGTCAATAGAAGTTAACTTTAGGCTACTCTCAACTATTATAAGTCCGTCGAGGTGAAGAAAAAACGCAAAATTTCAATTTAATTCGCTGAAAGTAGTTGCGTCGACGTGAATAAATAAAAGTTGAACTTTAAAGAAGAATAGAATAAGTTAAAAAATGAAATAGCTATAAAAATAAGTTGAATCAAATGGTTGGAAGGAGCTGAGAATGAAATATAGATTTGGAAATTTAAGAATAATATAATTAAACAAAAATAATTGAAATCGAATTAACAATCAAATCTAGCACTTGGGTAAACATCATTAAAAATAAATTTAAATATAAATTTAAAAATAAATATAAAAATAAATTTAAAAATAAATTTAAATATAAGTAACAAAGCAAAAAAATTGAATTTAAATAGGGAAAAAATATTTTTGGTCCTTTTTAAAATTAATTTATTTACTTAAATACTTCAAGATTGTGACAATAGGTTAAATCAGTGCTATCTCCATACTTATATTGTGTAACTTCACCCTTAATTCAATCTTATTATTACTTAAATAAAAGTATTATTTTTTTAATTGAACTTATTCTAATATTAATATTGATTTTTTAAATTAAACTTTTTTCAACATTATTATTAGCTTTTTGTATTAAACTTATTTTAATAATATTAATTCTTTGTATTAAACTTAATATTAATATTAATTAGCTGTATTACACCTATTTTAGTATTAATAATATTAATTTAATAAAATTATTGTTTAAATGCCGGTTTGGAGGCTTCGAAGCCTCAATCCTCATTGTTCCACCTTCAATCACCACCAGTGTCCCTCTCTTCGTCTTTTTTTTTCATCTCAACAGTATCTTCGCCTTTAGTATCATTTTTAGTAGTATTTTTATTATTTTCATTTTCATTATTATTATTATTATTATTATTATTATTATTATTATTATTATTATTATTATTATTATCCTTATTCTTATTGCGCCCCTTATCAATATCATCCTTCAAAAGATTATCGGTATTAACATCTTCATTGCTAATGGTGTTATTTTTAATATTATCATTATTATTAATATTATTATTATTATTATTATTATTATTATTATTATTATTATTATTATTATTATTATTATTATCACTGGCATTATCCCTATTACCTTCGTCGTCATTATCAGCGTTGTTTTTAGCGCACACGGCGTGGTCGTCGTTGTTATTGTTATCGCTGTTGACCATTCTCTTGGGATTCTTGCTATTGCTGTTGACCTTGTGACTGACGCTTGTCTTGCTGCTGGTCTGCAAGCTGAGAGAGGCGCTCTTGTCTGCCACTGGCCTCCGCTGCCTCTCCAACTTCCGGAAGAGGGTGATCTCCTGTGGTGGAGTTGGGTGGCCTTTTGTGGCGGTTGGAGTTGTGTTTTTTGTCGTTGTGTGAGATTTTTTGTTGTTGTGTGGCGGTTGAAGTTGTGTTTTTTTGTTGTTGTGTGGCGGTTGAAGTTGTGTTTTTTGTTGTTGTGTGGCGGTTGAAGTTATGCGTTTTGTTGTTGTGTGGTGCGTCACGTGGAAATGCGTTTTGTGGCTGTTGTAGTGTTGTGGAATGAAAAAGCGGTGCTCGAGGGTGCGTTGCAATGTGTGTCTGTCGTAGTCTCGTGTTGTGTTTGTCGCTGGTGGTTGTCACGTGATGAAAGTTGACTTAGAACCATTTAAATGTACACTAGTAGAAATAATGAGTTACTATGGAAACAATTTGGATTTATTATTGAATGAATGTACAAGTTGTTATAGCGCACACTTCACAAACTAGATTACCTCAAAGGCGCTTAAAGTGTTAAAATTAATTTTTATTATCAGAACTGTTTAAATTTATTATTAAAATTCATCGTAAGTCCTTAAAATTCATCTTAAGTCTTTAAAATTCAGCTTAAGTCCTTAAAATTCATCGTAAGTCCTTAAAATTCATCGTAAGTCCTTAAAATTCATCGTAAGTCCTTAAAATTCATCGTAAGTTTTTAAAATTCATCGAAAGTCCTTAAAATTCATCGTGAATCGTTAAAATTCATCGTTAGTGTTGTTGGAAGTGAGTAGTATGGAAAGAAGGAAAGGTTAACAGACGTGTTGTTTGAAAAACCTTCTGTCCTCCTCGTCCACCAGCAACAAGTTGATGTAATACCTGGGTGTGTGATGACAAGAAAACGTAAGATTTGAATGATTCAAATTTTAAAAAATAAAAATTTGAATTGTCGAAATTGCAAAAAAATTCAAGGTTTGAGCCGTTTAAATTGAAGGAAAAAATAAAAATGGAAATTAGTAACAAGAAAATGAAAAAAAAAATTTTTATAAATAAATAAAATAAATGTTTTTAAATTATTTTGTATTGAGAAAAAATCATTTTATTTTTTCCTCATGAAAAAAGACAACAAAAAAATATTTAAAAAAATAAAAACATTATTTAAGAAAATAAAAACCGATAATTAATAATAAATTAAATTAATAGAAAACAAATATGAGAATTGTTAGTTAAGCACGAACCTGACGGAGAATTTCTTGTTGATATCGATCATGGAGGGAGTGAGGTCATAACCGCTGAGGAAGAGACGGATTGGGATGGATTCACCTGGGGGGGCGAAGTGGGTGGGAGGGTGGTGGTGGGTGGGAAGATGGTGGTGGTGGTGGAAGGGTGGTGGGTGGGAGGGTGGTGGTGGGTGGGAGGATGGTGGTGGGTGGGAGGGTGGTGGTGGGTGGGAGGATGGTGGTGGGTGGGAGGATGATGGTGGGTGGGAGGATGATGGTGGGTGGGAGGATGATGGTGGGTGGGAGGATGATGGTGGGTGGGAGGATGATGGTGGGTGGAAGGATGATGGTGGATGGAAGGATGATGGATGAGATGGAAAGATGGTAGTAAGATGGAAGAATGGTGGGGGGGAAGATGGGATTGTAGAATCAAGTGAAGGAATAAAGGGTGGAATGAAGAAGAAATGTGAACTTAAAAGTTAAGCGCTTTTGAACAGTGCGGACGACGCGATATTGTTGTAAATAGATTAGAATGGATAAGAACAAAAGGAACTATGAAGAAAAAAATAAATAAGTTAATTGGGTGGATGATTGGATGAATGATTGAATGGATGATTGGATGAATGATTGAATGGATGATTGGATGGATGATTGAATGGATGATTGAATGGATGATTGAATGGATGATTGGATGAATGATTGAATGGATGATTGGATGGATGATTGAATGGATGATTGGATGAATGATTGAATGGATGATTGGATGAATGATTGAATGGATGATTGGATGAATGATTGAATGGATGATTGAATGGATGATTGGATGAATGATTGAATGGATGATTGAATGGATGATTGGATGAATGATTGAATGGATGATTGGATGGATGATTGGATGGATGATTGAATGAATGATTGGATGGATGATTGGATGAATGATTGAATGGATGATTGGATGAATGATTGAATGGATGATTGAATGGATGATTGGATGAATGATTGAATGGATGATTGGATGGATGATTGGATGAATGATTGAATGGATGATTGGATGAATGATTGAATGGATGATTGGATGAATGATTGGATGGATGATTGGATGGATGATTGAATGGATGATTGAATGGATGATTGGATGGATGATTGAATGGATGATTGGATGGATGATTGAGTGGATGATTGAATGGATGATTGGATGGATGATTGAGTGGTTGGTGGACCAGCACCTCTGACTGGAAGCCCATCCATGATCTCGAACTTGGTGATCACCTCATTGTCCACCAAGGAATTCGTCTCTATCGTGCAATCAAACGTTCTCACGTGACCACTTTAATTAACTTAAAATTTTAATTAATTAAAACTATTTGAACTAAAAAAACAAAGAAAATTATAAAATATCATTATGCTAAACAAATTAATTGAATAATTAATAGGTGGCATTCAATTTCGATCAGTACACCCCTATTCTATAAATAGAATATCCTGCAAAAACACCTGATCCCACGGATTCCCCTTTAATAATCTGAATCTCCATATGCTTTATTTTCAACCTTACCAGAATAAAGTAAATCTTGCCAACTATAACATCCTTCAAGTTATACCTAGGTGGATGTAGGAGGGTGCAGTAGTAGTGGTAGTAGTAGTAGTAGTAGTAGTAGTAGTAGTAGTAGTAGTAGTAGTAGTAGTAGTAGTAGTAGTAGTGGTAGTAGTAGTAGTAGTAGTAGTAGTAGTAGTAGTAGTAGTAGTAGTAGTAGTAGTAGTAGTAGTAGTAGTAGTAGTAGTAGTAGTAGTAGTGGTAGTAGTAGTAGTAGTAGTAGTAGTAGTAGTAGTAGTAGTAGTAGTAGTAGTAGTAGTAGTAGTAGTAGTAGTAGTAGTAGTAGTAGTAGTAGTAGTAGTAGTAGTAGTAGAAGTGGTAGTAGTAACAGTAGTGGTTGTGGGAGTAGAAAACGAGAAATCAAACTGAATGAAAAATGAATTAACGATCAAAAAATGAAACTTTATGGAACCAAATTAAGATGACTTATTCAAATTGAAAAAAAATGAAATAATAAAAATAATATTTATATATAAATATAAAAAAAGACAATAAATAAATCAAAAAAAAATTGTAAAACCGGAACATAAAAAATTAAAAATAGAACAAAAAGGAACAGAGTTGGTCAGAAGTTTCAAGACATTTACGAGACTCTGAACTCTTGAAAAAAAAATGTCTGGTTCTTTCTTTCCTTTGCCCAACCAAAGGAATTGCCACTGAATGCAGCAAATGTCCAACAAGGCACAACCACAGGCAAACCAGCCCACACGCCACTACTTGTTGTAAATTACTGACGTAACCATGAGCAACCACCATTCGCCCCTAAACAACAACAACAACAACAAAAACAACAACAAACCAATAAAACCACAACGACAAACTACTATCACAACTACCACAGCCACCACCAGAACCACCACAGCCATAACAACTACCAAATCTACCATCACAGCCACCACAAAAACCACCATCACAACAATCACAACCACCACAGCCACCACAACCACCACGGCCACTACGGCCACCACAACCACCATGGCCACCACAACCACCACGGCCACCACAGCAAGCACCTGGTGAAGCGTCAGTCACTTCGTTCCGAATGATGGTGGCCTCCATCGATCGCAACTTCAACCTCACCAACAGGAAGTGGATTTTTCCTACTATGACGTCATTAAGGTCGTAACTATGGCGTCACGTGGTTTATTTTTTTTAAAGTAATAGAGCTTGAAAAAAAGAAGAAATAGAAAGATGAGAGAGGTGAGGAAAAAAAGAGAAAAAAAGAAAAAAAAAGGTCAATGAAAAGGCGGGAATAGAGAGAGAAAATTTATGAAATTTCGAAAGATGAGCAAATTTTATGATGGAAGTTGTGAGTTGGTGTATGAAGAAGATTCATGAATGATGTCATAGGCTACGAACACAATACAATACATAGATAAAAAAAATATATAAATAAAGGGAATAACAATATTGGAAAAATACAAAAATAAAACAAATAAAAATAGTCAAAAAATACTCCGAAAAAAATACAATACAAAAGAAAGATGAGAAAAAGACATTCAAATACAATACAATACACTGATCCTCCCCTCCCTCTTCCTCCTCCTCTTCCCCCTCCCTCCTCCTCCTCCTCCTCCTCCTCCTCCTCCTCCTCCTCCTCCTCCTCCTCCTCCTCCTCCTCCTCCTCCTCCTCCTCCTCCTCCTCCTCCTCCTCCTCCTCCTCCTCCTCCTCCTCCTCCTCCTCCTCCTCCTCCTCCTCCTCCTCCTCTTACCCTCCTCCTCCTCCTCCTCCTCCTCCTCCTCCTCCTCCTCCTCCTCCTCCTCCTCCTCCTCCTCCTCCTCCTCCTCCTCCTCCTCCTCCTCCTCCTCCTCCTCCTCCTCCTCCTCCTCCTCCTCTTCCTCCTCCCCCTCCCCCTCTCCTCCCTCATCCTCCTGAACCAGACTTACTTGGACTTGTTGTATTCGAATTCAATATGGAGGCAGTCTTCAATGCCCACCTCCATTCCAATGGACGTGTTCGTCTCGGGGTACTCTGCTAGTGTGTGTACTGTGATCGGTAGCTGTGGTGGTGGTGGTGGTGGTGATGGGTGTTGTGGTGGTGGTGGTGGTGATGGATGTTGTGGTGGTGGTGATGGGTGTTTGTTGTGGTGGTGGTGGTGGTGATGGATGTTGTGGTGGTATTGATGGAGTGTTTTATTGTTGGAGTGAGTCGCTATTGTTGGAGATTGTTTTTGTGGTGGAAATTGCCATTGTTGTGGGGATGACGTCACAACGCTTTTTCTCAAAACACGTAACTCAAACCTCTTTGACGTTATCTGACAACCGTTTGACCACCGTCACTCGGAGGAAGTAACTGGAGGAATGGAGGAGATGGAAGGAAAGAGTGATGATGAGTTCATGGGTGTTGAGTAATTTAGTGTTTTGCTCCATAACAAATATTGCGTTTTATTGCTGATAATAAAATTAAAATATGAAATGAACAAAATTAGTATAGTGTTTGACTATCGTATTATATATAATTACACACACACACACACAAACACACACACACACACACACACACACACACACACACACACACACACACACACACACACACACACACACACACACACACACACACACACACACACACACACACACACACACACACACACACACACACACACACACACACACACACACACACACACACACACACACACACACACACACACACACACACACACACACACACACACACACACACACACACACACACACACAACCAACCAAAGTTTGGCATTAACTCCATGGTATGACTCATAAGGCTTTTCCACTTGCACAAACTCAAATGGAAAAGAGGTGTTCTGAATTAGCTCTCCGGGATTGGCCAGTTCTCTGACCAATGAGGTGAACTCATGTCGATTGTTCTTGTCGTTGAAGAGTTCTTGGTTAAAAATTTTTGGTTTTAAAATGAAATTGATGAATTTTTGTCTTTATGGCTATAAAAAAACTTTTCAATTTTTTTTTCATAATAAAGAGTGAATAATAAAACAAAAAAATGAGTTTTGTAATTTTATAGAAATAAAAATGATAGTATTTAGTTTATAATTTGAAAAAATTTGCAAAGTGCATTTAGAAACATAAAAATTAAATTAAATATCACCTATTTGTCCGATGAATTCTATTTTAATTCCTTGATGATCAAACTTTGTTCCAGGTTTTTTAAAAGTCAAATTTACCTGTTGGAAATAATTATATTAGGTTGGGGATTCCAATTTATACAGTTTAAAAGCAACCTTTGAAATTGTTTTTTAACGCATTATTGCTTATGATCAAGACTTATGAATTTATTGAATGAAATTGAAGATCACTTTTCCAGAAACAGTTTCTCCATCATAGTATACAAATTGACTCTCCTTTTTAGAATCAACGCCTTTTACTTCTACTTTTTTGCGGTTTTCTTGTCCATCCAAATATATGTCAAGCTTCAAGTTTTTCGAAAATAAAAAATTCTGCAAAATGATTGAATCATTTTAAACTAGTGTCTGTCATATGATCAGAGAATTCAAAATAAATAAGTTAATGATAAATTTATTGAAAAAAATTTGAAAGTGATAATTAAAATTGAAAATTCACCATTTTAAGAATATTTCTCAATTAATTTAGGAACCATCAAGTAAAAAACGAAGTCCTCGGTTGTCAAATGACAAAATTACAAGAGTGAAATGAAATATCAGATAATTTTTTATATTTTGAAAATTCTTTGAATTTGTAGATTAAATCTGTAAAAATTTCATAGATTAAGCCTAAATCAAAGTTGCACGGGCTAAATCATATAAATCAACATTTACTGTTTTTCCTGTGAAACGCCTCCCTCTAAAATTTTAATTAAAACTAAAATTTTTAATTTTTCAAAAAATCAAAACAAAAAAATTTTATTGGTTATCTTATTTACTTTTTCTTTTGAATTAAATTAACGTTATATTTTGAATGAAATAGAAAGTAATTAAAAATTAGGTTTCCGGTGCCCGAATTTATATTTGGGTCTTTTAAAATAAATTTAGCAACAATTTTAAATTCCAAATCGTTTGAATCGATTTTGTCATTTATAATTATAAATTCAACTCTCCTTTTGGACAAATCGAATATATTGTCAAAATGCCACTCGTTGTTGAATCAGAATTTTTAAATAAGCAGAAGCAAATTTTATTTCCTTACGAATTATGTACGGCTGCCAATCAACAGTGGACGCGTTTTTTAAATTCAGTATCTTGCAGCCAGCGTCCAATTTCACTAAGGGTGTCCGATGCGAGGATTTCGTCGGAAGCACATATGATACAAACCCTCAAGAAGCATTTTGAGGGGGATGAGCAAGTTTGTTTCGAGAAGCAGATGCTCTCTGATAATTACTCGCCCACTCCTTGGATGAAAAAGGATAAGTGCTATTCTAAAGGAATCCTCGGGTGGGTGAAATTTATTTAAACCATAAAAATCAATCATTTAAATATAATCTCAAATTGCAATTAGAAGAAATAACTTATTCATTTCCGATCAAAACCTTGCCACCTTTGAAGTCTCCACGAAGAGATAAAGGACTACTGTGAGTACATATCACCGACGCCTTCTGAAAGGATGGCCAGGGATTGTGTGGTTCAAAAACTTCAAGCCATCATTCTCAACATATGGCCTTCATCGCAGGTGCTGAAATGTCAAAAGTGAACTATGATACAAATTGCCAAATGGAGTATAAAAATTAGTGTGAACAAACATTTTTTTCAAAAGTTCAGTTCCAAGAGCTTCGACTAAAAATCAGTATACACCGAATCATCAATCTACCCCCGTGGACTTCCACCTCAGATTGAGGTGTACGGCAGTTACGACACGGGCCTTTACTTGCCCACCTCGGACATTGACTTTGTGGTCAGGAACTGCAACCTTGATCCCATCATCGCTCTCACTCTCCTCGAAACTGAGTAGGTGCATTTAGTGCAAATGGAGGGGAGGGAGAGGGGGTGGAAACTTTATGGGGGATGAAACGTAAGGGGGGTAGATGGAGAAAGTACCAACAGTACTAAGGAGAGTGGGAGGAATACTTTAGAGGAGGATTATTTGAATAAAGATTGCCAGATGTCAAAAGGTCTGCAAAGGGAAAAGACTCTTGTCCGGTGTAATCAGTCAAATTTTTTGATTAAATCCACTTTTCTTTAAAATTAATTGTTGAGGAGGAAAAGCTTAAGATGAATAAATTTTATAATTTTTTCAATTTAATTATTTTTTGTTTTTTTTTTAAATATTTTCTTTATTAATTGGTTAAGTTATGAAATAACTTCCAGATTTGTAA
This sequence comes from Branchellion lobata, assembly GCA_947562095.1. Classification (NCBI taxonomy): domain Eukaryota; kingdom Metazoa; phylum Annelida; class Clitellata; order Hirudinida; family Piscicolidae; genus Branchellion; species Branchellion lobata. The sequence goes on along the minus strand of OX387252.1, from coordinate 814,647 downwards.
TAATTTTTTTAAATTATTTTCAGGTTGAAAAAAGAGTATGATGAAGTGAAAGTTTTGAAATCAAAAGTGGGTTATAATATCACCATATGACACCAAAAAGAATGTTATCTTCATTTCATCCTCAACAACACACCAACGCAATCATCCCCACTTCATCCCATCGACCATAACCTTATCTCCTCAACAACAAATGTACTGATAGCTACAGCTACAACAAGTACCACAACTACAACAATAACCACATTTATATCACATGACGTAATCAAGACAACTAAAACAACTATAGCTTGAACAATGACTCCAACAACAACCACATCTACAACAACAACAACAACAACGATGAAGAATAAAAATAACTCCAACAAAAAAATCACCACAACAACTTCAAAAAACAAAACAACAACTCCAACAAACAAAACAACAACTCCAACAAACAAACAAAACAACAACTCAAACAAACAAAACAACAAACAACAACTCCAACAAACAACAACAACAACGACCATTGCAGGTTCCGATAGTGAAGTTGATAGACCGACAAACGTCGTTCAAGATTGACATCAGCATCAATTCTACAACAGGCCTGTCCAGTGTCGAATTCGTTAAGGTGAATAAGGGGTGTGTGTGTGTGTTTGTATGTCTGTCTGTGTTTGTTTGTATGTATTCATGTGTCTGTATGTTTGATAGTAACAATTATACAGAAATTACAGTACCAATAATAATCTTTACAATAATGCAAAAACAAGTCTCACCACCACTTTCAACAACAACACCACCAGCAACTATCCCATCACCAACAACACCACCAACAACAACAACACCAACTATCCCACCAACAACAACACCACAACTATCACAACTAACCCCGCCAACAACACCACTATCACAACTAATTCCACCAACAACAACGCCACCACTACAATTAACCCCGCCAACAACAACACCACCACTATCACAACTATCTCTGCGAACAACAACAACACCACTACAACTAACCCAACTACAACAACAACAACAACCAGGTGATGTTGCGACAACACAGCAGCTTGCACAGCCTGGTGTTAGTGATGAAGCAGTTCCTATACTCTCGAGGCATCCTCGAGTCATTCAGTGGAGGCATCAGCTCCTATTGTCTCATCCTCATGGCCATCAGCTACCTCCAGGTGAGTGCTAGAAGAGGCATTCGAGAAGGGGTGGATATTCAGAGGGTAGAGATGAATGGATGGGTGAATTGGGATTTCAGCAAGGGGTGGGTAAGCGAGGGAGAAAAGAGGGAGGCTGGGATTGGTGGGAATTAAGAAAAGAGAGTTTAGATTCACCCAACTAACCACACAGCTCCACTCGAATCCGGACCGAAACCTTGGCATGAACCTTATCTGCTTCTTGGAGTTGTACGGTCGTCGGTTCAACTACCTCCGCTGTGCCATCTCGGTGGTCAATGGAGGCTCTTATTTCCCCAAGGGGGAGAGCGACAACCGCAGTGTTAGCTACTCCCTCCTCCGCATTGAAGACCCCTTCGATCCATGTGGGTTGTGACTGGGGGGGGGTTGAATGGACTTTGGGAGGTGGTAGGTAGGTGAGGAGTGAGGTGGGTTCCAAGAGGGGGGGGGGTGGGGGAAGGGAAAGGGATAGGTTGAGAAAAAGGAAGGGTACGTTGGATTTTGTGGAGAGTCTGAAGTGGGGTGTGTTGCACTGGGTGATATGGTGTCTTCAACACACTGGGCATTGCATTGAAAAAAAAATTCTTTTTTTTTTCGATTTCCATCCACCATCCACCCACTCTCCCATCCAACCGCTCACCCATCTACCCACTCTCCTATCCACCATCCACCCACTTACCCATCCACCCGCTCACCCATCCACCATCCACCCACTCTCCCATCCACCATCCACCCACTTACCCATCCACCATCCACCCACCCACTCGTCACCAGCCAATGACGTGGGACAGGCGTGTTACGGCATGATGAAGGTGCGAGAGGAGATGAACAAGGCATTCCAGCTTCTGTGTGACGCCATGCTTCCGCAGTTCTCTTCTCTCCAGCCTCCCTACTCCAGCATCCTTGGCCGCATCCTAACCATCTCCCCTGAGATCTTCGTCTACCGAAACTACATCCACCACCTTTATGGCGCCTTCGTTCAACCAGCGCCCTCCTCCTTCTTCATTCCTCCGTTCAATTTTGCTCCTTCCATCAATGGGTACGTCTTTTTGAAGGTTTATTCTCTGTTTTGTTTTTATAAACAGTTTTTTTTGTTTTGTTTTTTATGTTTGATTTGTCTTTTTTATTTTCAATTTTAATTACTTTCATTTGGTTTTTTGCAAAAATCACATCTACACCCTCACCACTTTTTCAGTATTTTTGCCCATAATAACGGCACCCTCAGCAACAATCCACTTTTGGACAACAACAACAACAACAACAACAACAATGCACAGCAACAACAGCAACAAATGTTGCAACAACATGGTGTTGTGCCTCAACTTTCCTACCCTGTGGCTCCCTTTTACATCCACAATGCCTTCAACCGCTTCTACTCCTTCCCACCCCCTTTCTTCTACTCCGCCAACCAAGCCTTCCCCGACTCTTACAACCTCTCCACCACACACAACTCTTCCGCCATTGCAGACGACAAGGCTGAGTCCGGAAGTGACGCTAGTGAAGCTAGCAACAAAACCAAAAATAATCATTTCCCTCTCGAAAATTCCGCCAACGTTATCAATCAACCAATCAACCAGCCAATATATACCATCAACACTTCAGCCAACCATCTAATCAACCAACCAATGAACCAAGCCATACACTCTACCGTTAACATCTCCAATAGGCAAACAGCTAATGTAACAACCGCCCACGCAACACCCACCCATGCAACAACCATCCACGCAACACCCACCCATGCAACAACCACCCATGCAACACCCACCCACGCAACACCCACCCATGCAACAACCACCCATGCAACAACCATCCATGCAACAACCAATGCAACACAAGCCTCTGACACAACCACATTGAGCACCAATTCAACAACAGTTACCATAACAACTTCAAACGAGAATCTCATCAATACGTTTTCCGATTTAACTATAGCAGCAACAACTACAGCAACGATAACAGCAACAGCTGATGCTACAACAGCACGAACAAGCCCAGCTAACATTCATGCAGCAACAATACCAACAGAAGTAAAGGCTTTTCCTACGACCACCACAACCAACCCACTCAAAAATATTAGCGTTTCTTCAGACATCCAGCCTTCTGAAACTACCGTAGTTACCACAGCCACCGCCACCACTGCCGCTGCCACCACAGCCACCGCCACCACTGCCGCTGCTGATACAAATGTAGTAAATATAAGTAGGGGCCATAACACCACTTGTTCTAACAGTACCATCAATTATCCTTCAACTACCACTTCAACAAATGCTGCGTCAATAACGCTTTATACTACGCATACGACTGCTACTACAACACTTTCTCGCAACAAAAACAACAACAATAATAATAATAATAATAATAATAATAATAATAATAATAATAATAATAATAATAATAATAACAATAATGCACCGTTTGGCGGTACT
>OX387252.1:806061-808561 GCA_947562095.1 Branchellion lobata | reverse complement strand
CCACAACCCATCAAGGTGGAAGCCTCTGAGTGGCTTCGTGGAGAGGTAGGAAGCTAATATTTTAAAAAAAATGAAACATTTTCACACAGAAACATCAAAAAACGAAGTAAGGTTGTTTTTGATTTTTTTAAATGTTTTTTCCATGTTAGTGATTTTTCGTAAACGATAAAGGTTTTTTTTTCTAAAAAAAAAAACATTTTTTAATTTTGATTTTTACGTATTATTTTTTTTATTTATTATTTTAATTTTTACAAAACAATTTTTTAAATTGACAGAAGAAATGATTAACTCACTGATTTATAAAAATAAATGACAATTTATTTTGAAAGGTGTTTAATTTTTTAATTATTCAAAATTTATTTTTTGATTTTTTTTAATTGACTCCAAATTTTTATGTCTTCTTTTTATAGGCAAGCAAACAAAATACATTGGTTTTCATTATTAGGCCAATAAAAACTAAACGTTAAACAAGTTCATTTTTTTTGTTGGGAAAAATTAATTTTTATAAACCACATCTCTTAGTTAACTAGCAGGTAGCTTGTGAGATAAAATAATAATTTTAAAATAATAATTTTATAATATATATTTTAAAAAAAAGTTCTTTAAAGATTGTTTTCCGTTAATTTTTGAAGGACTCATCCCACGAAGTCTGTGTTGAACTGCGCTGGTGAGTTTTTGCATCAAGCTTGTGTATTTATCATGAAAACTTGCAAGTTTGGAATGAAAGCATAATTTTTCGTATGTTTGTTGTGGCCTCGAAACTCTACGAGGTTAATGCCTCTATAGTAATATTCGTATTTGTATTGTATTTTATTGTATTGTATTGTATTGTATTGTATTTTATTGTATTGTATTTTGATTTATTTTATTGTATTTTATTGTATTGTATTTTGATTTATTTTATTGTATTGTATTGTATTGTATTGTATTGATCATTTAAATATTTTTCTACCTTTCACTTCAAGTTTTTTTATTCATCCAAACAGTTATTAAAATTATTTTCAAAAACAATTTTAAAATTTTTTATTACAATTTCGTTTTTTTTCCAGTTTTTCCAAGCTGAGCCTTTCAAAGGTCAAAATGATATTGAAAGAAATAAAATAGTAACCCTCAAAATGTTCTATTGATATAAATATCACTTTTTTATTGCCATAAAAATTTGAATATCTGATTCAAGATTTTTTTTAAAGTTGAAAAATTTAAAAAAATCAATTTTGTAATCATTTTTCATGCTTCGTTACGGAAGATACATCGCCACATCTTCAAGGCTTTAACGTGCTCAAAATTCAAAATTTCAGGTGAGATCTCTTGGTTGAGTGAAAGGGTGATGCATTTTTAGAGCTCAAAAAATGATAAGATTTTGTTACTTAAGTCAAAAAAAAAATTAAATTTTTTTGAAAATAAATATGTAGTCAAACAGTTTTGGAGTTAAATTTGAGAGTTTCTATCGCTGCATTATGCACTGAAGCGTTTAAAGTTATAAGGTTGCATAATAATTTTTTTCACGCATGTAAACACACACACACACACACACACACACACACACACACACACACACACACACACACACACACACACACACACACACACACACACACACACACACACACACAAACACACACACACACACACAGCCATGGAATAATATAGTAGCATCCAAAAATCGTCTTTGTTCATAAATCACAATTTACTCATTCCAACAAAACAACAAAAAAGAAAAAAAGATCAAAAACAAAAATGATGTTGATTACAATAATAATAACAACTGTGAGGTTGTCACAAAATTTTTGTTATAAGTTTTTTGTTTGTTTTCTTTTTTCTGTTTTTCATTTAACATACCTTTTCTTGTTGTACTTCATTTTTTGTTTTAAAAAACTCTGTAACAAAATGTTGAACGCTTGGATGCATTATTCAAAAACTGAATAAAAAAAACTAAATAATTAAAAATTAAAAAAATTAAGTAAAAAATTAAAAGAAAAAAGAAAAAAATCAAATGGTAAAAAATAAAAATAACAAAAAAATAGACGTTAAAAAATTGAAAATAAAAATTATAGAAGATGTTTCTGAAATAATCAAAAAAATAATAATTTGTTTGATTAAAAAATTGTTTTTTTAATAATTAAATAAAAATGAAAACCAATTGAAGAAAAAAAAAGAAATTAGCGAAATTGATTTTTTAAACAAAAACACGAAACAATGAAAAACTGGAAAAATAAAAAATCAAGATAAAAAAAACAGAATAAAAATGTTTAATAAAGGTTTAAAGGAATAAAAAAAGAAAAAATAACAAAATGATAAAATAAAAATGAAAAAAAAAAAGATTAAATTAAGGAAGGATACAATAAAAGGACTTTAAAAAATACAACAAATGAAAAAAACATTAAAACAACGGAAAAATGAAAAAAAAATGGAAAAATGGAAATAAAATGGAAAATGTTTGAAGTAAAACGAAAACAAAACAAAAAGAAACAATAAGGTTAGAACAAAAAAAACAAACAAT
>OX387252.1:796061-801061 GCA_947562095.1 Branchellion lobata | reverse complement strand
TGTCTGGGTGTGGATGTGCGGGGGAGTGTGGGGTGGTGTATAAGGTATGTGAATGTCAAACTGTGGGAGTGTTGTGGTAAGTAGGTGAGTTTATGAGAAATATATATTTAAAAAAATAGTTTTTATTAGATCAGGTCCAGACATACGCTGGAAGTATGTTGTCCTATGGTCTTTGTGAATCTACTCCAAATTAATCTAATTTATTTTTTTGAATCTAATCTAATCTATTCTATATAATCCAATCTAATCATCTGTATAGCGCTGATTCTACACTTTTCAAAAGTGAATGATGTCGTTTTGTATGTGGTGTGTAGAGTCTGTAGCAAAATAAACGGGAAAAACATAGAAAAAAAACTAAAATACAAAAAAAAAAAAACAAAAAAAAAACAACTAGATATAGTAATGAGACATGCGTTGTATTGCTTGTGCGTGGGAATGCCTCCGTGACATAATTCATATATCAAAACTGGTTTCTTTCTTTTTAAGTTTTTTTTTCATTTCAAAATTTTTATGCACGGTTTTAATTGATTTACGTTATTTTATAATATTTTTAATTATTTTTTGAATTAATTAATTTTTTGTTTTTTATTATTGAAAAAACTTGTTTTTTTGTCTATTTAATCTCAGTTCGTGTTTTTTTTTAAATTGTTTTGATGCTATTTTGCAAAAAAAAATCGAATTTTTATTTTGCAGTTAGATTTTATCGAAAATATTTTCGTTAAATCCATTCGATGTTTTGCCATAATTGATTTGCCCAAATGTCTCCGTCATATTCTTTTTAAGTTTTTCTTTTCTTTTTTTTATAAAATTTTTCTCGGTTGTTTTTCAGTTTTGTTTTCATTTTTGAACATTAAATATAACTTCGTCATTTGAAAAATTGAACTTTGCATGAAAAAAACAAAATTTTATTTTTAGTTTTGTTTTGAATCAAAAGCACATAAAAATCAATTCAACTGAAAAACGTCTTTGAAATTCTGTTAAAAATAAAAATAAACGATGTTTTGTTTTTTTCTCAAATTTTTTTTTGACGGCTACACTGGTTTTTCGTTTTTTTCTAGCGTGTACTTTAGTGGTATATTAAAAATCTTCTCGCCAAATTATCTTCTTCGCCACATTCTTCTTCGTGTTTTGTTGAATTTTTTTTTTTTTTTTGAAATATTTGTTGAAAAAAACTTTATTTTTTTTTAAAAGATTTTTTACATTCAGATTTTTACGACGTTGTATCTCGAAAATATTTTTTTTATAATTTAAAAATTATTAATTTATTTTAATTTTTCCGGAAGCAAAAATAAGTTTAAAAAATTAAATTAAACAAAATAAACTGACAATAAAAATAAATAATTAACGCTTAGAAAAATTAAAAACTTCTGAATATTTTTATGAATTAGAAAAAAAAAAGAATAATTTTTTTTTAACTAAGAACGTGGTGTGAATGGCAAGGCGTGGCAGTGATAAGAACACCATGACAATCGTTTTGCTTGCGTAGTTTTGCAAAGTTTTATGGAGAGTAATGATGAAAAATTGGTTTCTAAAAGTTTTTTTCCCGAATTTTTTTGGGTTGATGTCACTTGGAGACTTCTCTCGAATGGAAGGTTTTGTTTTTTGTGGTTTGAAGCTTTTGTGGAAAGTAAAACGAAAATTTTAATTTTAATTTTTTTATTATGTTAACTACTTCGAGGAAATGAAAGTGTAAGTTTTAGTTTTTTTTTGTTTTTTTTTGTTACTACTTTTCAACAATTTTTTTACTATTTTTTTATTTTTCGAGTAACAAACAACCAGAGTCTTCTTCTCACGGCTCATCAGGCATAAAAATCTCCAAAAAAAACCATAAAGTTGCCAAGCAAAACTCACGAGAAAAGCAAAAAATATAAAAAAACAAAATTTTGTGCAAAAATGAATAAAAACGGATTCTTAATTCCGAGCTAAGAAAAAAATAGATTATTTTATTTTTTTATTTTTCGGTTTTCATTATCGGCTAGAGATTTTTTTTCTTAATGATTTAAAATATTTTTTAAAAATAAATTTTATAAATCTTTTTTTGGCATTAAGAATTTTTTTTTTTAATTCACAAATAAACTTTTTATTATTAAAAATATTTTTTTATAAATGTTCTGAATATAATTTTCAACATTTTTTCTACTTTTGATCTTGATGCTGAAAAATTGTGTCACTCCATCAAAAATATACAAAATCCTAAATGAAAAAAAACGAAAAAAATTTGAAAAGATGAAAAAAAAAGAAAAGAAATAAAATAGAAAGAAAAAAAGAAAAATAAATGGAAAAAAAACTAAAAAAAATAAAAAGAAACATGGAAACCAAATGATTCAAAACATTTTTTTTGAAAAATTCAAAAACACTGGAAAAACTAAAACTAAAAAGTGAAAAACGAGATTTCATGTAATTTTGCAGTTCAAAACTAATTTTTACGTCCGACAATCTTTTCCAGTTTTTCACTCACTTTTTGGGTTCAGAAAAATCTTTTTTATTGTCATTTATCATTTTTATTTTAAAAATTCTATTTTTTTTTCGTTAAACAATTGTTTAATTTTTATTTTTGTTCTGGAAAAACTACTCGTTCCTACAAAAAATCACCACTCATTTTTTTCTAACTTTCATCTTTTTTTTTATTCACATTTTCTTTTATTGTCTAATATTTTTTTTTTATTTAATAAACTTTATTTTAATTTAAAAAAATTTTTTTTCATGCGCTAGTTTTTTTCGTTTACTGATTTTTTCACAACTATTCATTCTCTATGACTCACATTTTGTCAATCTTACTCACCATCTTCTACTTCCGCCACCCCTCCTCCCCTTCATGTCATCATCACCACCCCCTCCCCCCCTCCCCCTCATGTCACCATCACCACCCCCTTCCCCCCCCCCTCCCTCCTCATGTCACCATCATCACCACCCCCTCCCCCCCTGCCCCTCATGTCACCATCATTACCACCCCCTCCCCCCCTCTCCTTCATGTCATCATCACCACCCCCTCCCCCCCCTCCCCCTCATGTCACCATCATCAGCCCCTCCCCCCCCTCCCCCTCATGTCACCATCATTACCACCCCCTCCCCCCCTGCCCCTCATGTCACCATCATCAGCCCCTCCCCCCCCTCCCCCTCATGTCATCATCAGCCCCTCCCCCCCCTCCCCCTCATGTCACCATCATCACCACCTCCTCCCCCCCTCCCCCTCATGTCACCATCATCACCACCTACCATTTCTCTTCCAAGCAGCAACAAATGATGTTTTTATTATCCCCATCTCATCACAACAACCTTTCTTTCAGTCCTCTACAAAACCACTTTCACTACCATTTTTAAGTACAATATGTTTTAACAACAACTGCTACCAACACCACAACCACTACCACCACCACAGCTACCACCACCACAGCCACCACTACCACCACCACAGCCACTACCACCACCACAGCTACCACTACCACCATAACAACCACTACCACCACCACAGCCACTACCACCACCACAACCCCCACTACCACCGCCACAACCACCACTACCTCTACCACAACCACTACCATTACAGCCACTACCACCACAGCCACAACCACCACCACAACCACCATGAGGGGTGATATTTTTCAAAAGCTGCCTTAATAGATCTCTATGCGCAGACAAATCAACTGTGAAACATCTCAATGGAGAGGTAAGTTTTTAGTTTGCCTTTTTGGAATCGAAAAAAAAAAAATTTTTTACGAGTTTTTAATGAATATAACAGAATATTTTTTCATGAATATTGAACTCTGTATTATAACAGTATTTTATAACGCAGAGCTATTTTTTATTTTTTATTTTTTATTTTTTATTTTTTATTTTTTATTTTTTATTTTTCCAATCTTCTTCCAAGTTGAAGTTTTGTTTTTTTGTTTTGAATGAATCAACCTCTAAAGCCTATTCTATTCGTTTTTCTTAATAATAATGAGATTCCACTATAAATCCAACCTTCAACTGACTATTCTTCTGATTAGTCATTTTTTTTGGTCATGATTTTTGACGAGAAAAATTCAAACTCAAACAATGAAACGTTCTGAAACTACCATTTTGGAAAAAAATTAAAGTTTTTTTTCCATTTTTTATATTTTTATAAGTACCAGTTTGGAAAAATGACTTGATTTTTTTAAATTTTTATGTATGTATAATGTTTATTTTGCAAAATAATTTTTTATAAATATGTTTGGATAGAGAAGGAAGTCAGAAAGAGTAGATCAAATTTGACTGAGGCACACAATGGAGCAAGAAATATTGAAAAAACTCTCTTGTAGTGAGGAAAAAGAAAAAATAATTATGGAATGAAGAAAAAAACTTAAAAAAAACGTAAATATATACATGTGGCCTCGAAACTCTACGCGGTCCACTATGATGATGCTTTTTGGTATTGTACTGTATTGTATCGTATTGTATTGTATTGTATTGTATTGTATTGTATTGTATTGTATTGTAATGTGTTGTATTGTATTGTATTGTATTGTATTGTATTGTATTGTATTGTATTGTATTGTATTGTATTGTATTGTATTGTATTGTATTGTATTGTATTGTATTGTATTGTCTTGCCTTGTATTGTATTGTATTGTATTGTCTTGCCTTGTATTGTATTGTCTTGCATTGTATTGTATTGTATTGTAGTTTATTGTATTGCATTTCATTGTTTTGTATACATAAAAAAAGAAAGTATAAAAACATGAGAAAAAATATAACTATAAAAAAAAAAAGAAAAAAAAAGAAAAAAAGAGAAAAAAAATTTTTAACTAGAAAAAGAAAAAAAACATTAAAAACGTATAACTTGAAAAGAAAAAAATGAATATTGAAAAAAATGAACAAACTGAAAATTTTTGAAATTCAAAAGTTATAATGAAGGTTGTTGAAGAGGTAAGCATTGAAAGCAGTTTGAAATTTAAAAAATAAAAAAATAAAAACTGAAAAATGGTTTTGAATGGTAAAATTCAAAAAACAAAAGAAAAACCATGTGGAATAAAAAC
>OX387252.1:766061-791061 GCA_947562095.1 Branchellion lobata | reverse complement strand
CATTGTTACCTGCGGTGAATAATGTTGTTGTTAAGGGTTGTTACATTGTTGTTGGGGCTTGTAATTTTGCACGGAGTACAAACCTTCGACGAAGTTTCCTTGAGGGGTGAGTCGTAGATGGCCGGGAAGACATTTGGAAGACTAGTTACTAATAATCTCATGAATTTTTCATCGGAACTAATGGTAGAAATGAATGTAAAATAATGGATTTTTATTTTTTTAAACAAAATAAAAGTTATTATTTAACAATTCCGAAGATAGTATTTATTTTTATTATTTCAAAGATATTATTATTATTATTATTTCCAAAATTATCATTAGTTTTTATTACATCAAAAAATCATAAAATTATTTTGTATTTTCAAAAAACGTTATTGAGTTTTATTATTCAAAAAATATTATTAATTTTTATTATTTAAAAAAAATAATTATTTATTAAAAAAAATAAAATTAATTTTCATTATTTCAAAAAAACATCATCAACTTTTATTATTAAAAAAAGTTTTATTTTTATTTTTTTTATTAAAAACAATTTTATTTTGTTTTTTTTAATAATAAAAATAATAAGACATAATAGGTTCCAGCAACTGTTGAAAAATAAACGCAAAAGATTCAAACCCTACAGATTCAACATTCAATTGTTCCATCAATTGGTGTGTGATATTAAATAAAGGTTATAACATAAAAATTAAAAAAATATTCAACAAAAGAATTTAAAAAAATTCGATGGGTGAATCAAAACAATAGAGTTAAATTTTTTTAGAATCATGAAAAACAAAAAGCAGATAGTCGGAAAAATGATAATTCCGTGATTGTTTTGCTGGAAATGCATTTCTTGGATTAAAGGAAAAAAAAACATTTTTATTTTTAATTTTGCAACAAAAAATGAATCTTCACGTGACCAAGAGTGCCAACTTGTGAGGTTTCCAATATGTTCAAAACCATAGAAAAGAAGCGGAAAAGGATGAACGAAATAATTTTTTTATGAAAAAAATTTTTAACTAAAAAAAATAATTTTTTAAATTAAAAAAAAAAGATTTTTGAAAAATAAAATAATTGAGAGAAAGAGTTTCAAAATGTGGTTATTGCAGTAATTTATTGAAATTTTTTTGATCAACGCACGTAGAATTTTGTGAAAAAGTTAAATCTTAATTCAGCAGACGAATGAATGACGAATGAATGACGAATGAATGACGGTTGAATGACGGTTTTGAATGTCAGAGGTTTTTATGATTCGTCTCGAATCTCTACGGCCTCGAAACTCTACGGGGTTAATGCCACTATAATAATATTCCTGTTTGTATTGTATTGTATTGTATTGTATTGTATTGTATTGTATTGTATTGTATTGTATTGTATTGTATTGTATTGTATTGTATTGTATTACATTGTATTGTATTGTATTGTATTGTATTGTATTGTATTGTATTGTATTGTATTGTATTGTATCGTATTGTATTGTATTGTATTGTATTGTATTGTATTGTATTGTATTGTATTGTATTGTATTGTATTGTATTGTATTGTATTGTATTGTATTGTATTGTATTGTATTGTATTGTATTGTATTGTATTGTATTGTATTGTATTGTATTGTATTGTATTGTATTGTATTGTATTGTATTGTATTGTATTGTATTGTATTGTCTCGGTTTCAGTTTTTCGTTTCTCATGACTCATTTTATCATTTTTTTCTTTGAAAAAATAATTACTTTGAAAGGCTTATGAAACTTCAGGTATTTTTCCAACGGGTTCGGAGTTTTTATAGACGGTACAAATACATTGTTTGTTGAAAAAAATATATCTTTGCGTATAATGCGGAATTCAATTATTTTCGGTGGTGTTTTTTTAGTTTTTTTAGTTTTTTTAGTTTTTTTAGTTTTTAAAAAATATTTTTTTCGTGTTTATTCAGGTTTCAATTTTGTTTTTTTTTTGTTTATTTTATATTTTTACATTTTGAGTTTTTCCTTTTATAGCGTTTCAGACTGCCTTTATCATCTTTTGTTATTCGCATTTCAAATTTTTGTGTGTGTTTTTTCGATATGTACGATATTGGTGTTTGTATAGATTTTATGTACGCATTATCGCATCCAATCTTCACTTGCGTCTTTTTTTAACCAAATAATAAAGAGAAATAAAACACGAAAAACGTAAAACTGAAATATTTTAAATAAAAATTCAAAATCGAGATGTAAAAAATGATTGAGAAAAATCAATTTGAATTTCATTAAATAACAAAATAGGAAAAATAATTGAAAAACTCATGAAAAACTAAAAAAATGAACGAGTGATAACAAAGTTTTGAACAGCTGAAAACTTTAAATAAAAATAAAATTTAAAAAATTGTAAAAAATGATTGAAAAAAACTTTTAAATATAAAAAAACTGGTCAATCTATTTTGAATACATTGAGTTTCATGTAGGGGAAGTGAAGTTTTCATGTTAGTTGAATGACAGTAAAAACGACGTCAAAGAAATATTATCAATAAATTTAACTTTTTTTCCTTGTTTTAAAAAAATTATTTAAAAAAAAAATAAAATAAAAATGGTTTTATGAGTTTTTCTCATAACTTGTTGCAATTTGAGTTTTATAGACAGCCAAAGAAAGTGAAATTTCCATGAAACAAAACAAAACAAAAATAAATTGAATTTTTTTGTTAGACTGTTTTTTTTTTGAAAAACCTCTTCCAAATTTGATTTTTCGAAAAAAATTTAAGTATTCGAAAAATAAAATGTGAAATATTAGAATTAGTTAAATTTGGTTTAAAATGTGAACTGCCGAAAGTATAAAGCAAGAAAACCACACACCCTGGATAAGTTATTTGTTCAATCAAAACTGAATTCAAAACACTTCGAACAAAAAAATTAATTTGAACAAAATTAATTTGAACAAAATTAATTTAAAAAAATTAATTAAAAAAAAATTAATTTTGAAAAATAAAAAAAAACTGCGTAGTTCATAATGACTATAGTTTTATCAACAACCAAATAAGTTTTTTCTAACAGTTTTTCTACCTTTTGTTTTACTTTTTGATTTTTTATTCGTCTGAATATCGTCTCCATTCAATTCATTTTTGTTTTTTCAACAACAAAATTTTCAAAAAAACTTTATAATAAAATATTTTTTTTGTATTTTTCAGTTGTATAACTTCTCAACTGTAGATTTGATATTAAAGTGACGATTTTGATTTTTTCAAAAAATTTGCACGTTTTTTTTCCAGAAAAAACCTTCAATTGTTATGTTTTTTTTTCATCAAAAATTTTTATTATTATTTTTTTTTAATTTAAATGTATTTTTAATGCAAAATTTGAAATTCACTCCGACTAGTGAAAAAACAAAATGAGAATTTAAAGTTTGAAAACTCCTTTAAAGTGTTTGGAAAAACAAAATTATTTTAATTGGTAAAAAAACATGAAATAAAAATAAAAAATTCTGCAAAATAAAAAATAAATCAAATAATTTTTTTGAAGGAATTCAAACCATCTGAGTGGGTTTTGATCCACACAGGATTCATTTTGGCGTACATCATCAAAGATTTTGAAAAAATTGAAAAAAAAACTAACTTTATGAGATTATTAGGAAAAATTAAATAAAGAAAATTCAAAAATAAAAATAATAATAATAATAACGTTCGAAAGATAATTTCAAAAAAAACTGAAGCAAAAAATTTCAAAAATAAAAATGATTTTTAAAATCAAAACTTTTGTTTGAAAAACTCACGTTTGAAAAATCTTAAGATGTTTCAGACAATCAATTAAATTTGAAATTTTTTCATTTATTGCTTGGAAAAACTTTTGAATGGAAAAACTCAAAACATGATAATTTTTTTTACTATCTTTTAATTATCTACCAGAGTTTCAACAGTTTTTCAAGCTATTTCATTTTTTGAATAGCTCCAAACAAAATTATTTTTGATTATTTTTCATAATAAATATTACTATTTTTGACAAACAGATTAATTTTGTTTTTCCGAGTATAAACTCTTCCCGTTTTTTTCATTCTCAAACCATTTTTTTGTAGTTTACTTCAAAAAGTCAGAATCTTCGGTCATTCAATTCATTTCCCTCGAAGGCCATCCCGACTTTTTATTGAAAACCAATTAATAAAAGTTAATTTCTTGATTAAATATTCCGTGAGATAACAGTTCGTTTAGCCTTTATAGACTCTCAATCAACATTCCGTTTTTCTCTCTTATTTTGGAGTTTTTCCATCAAATTATTCAAAATAAAAATTTGTTTTTTCTCCATACTACTAATAGTCACATGCGGATTCAAAATATAATCAAACTCCATTGGGAGCCTACCTTTTTCATTGGTTTTTTGTTTTATTTTTTTCAGTTGTTATTATTATTATTATTATTTTTTTGTATTATTATTATTATTATTATTATTATTATTATTATTATTATTATTATTATTATTATTATTATTATTATTATTATTATTATTATTATTATTATTATTATTATTATTATTATTTTTTTTTTTTTTTTTTTTTTTTTTTTTTTTTATTATTATTATTATTATTATTGTTATTAACCCCCATTATTATCATAGGGCCTTACCAACATCACCATAGTGAGTTTCCCACTGTGCCTTAAGATCCTTCTGTATTCATTCCACTATATTTATCGTTATTTTTTTTAATTATTTTTACATTTTTCAATTAAAAATATATTTTTCAATTAAAAATATATTTTTTAATTTTCCAAATGTTCCATACACTCCAATCAAAACCAACCCACGATCAGCTTCGACTCATTTTTCACATAATTAAAAATAAAAAAACGTTTTTTATTAATTAAAAAAACATTTTTTAATAATTAAAAAAACATTTTTTATTCAGGTTAAACATATTTTATTAATTTTTTCTTAATTCAAATATCAAATATATAAATTCAACTTTTTTTTAATCTTTTTTTTCCAAAGTGCTACTTCCGGTTCGGCTGGTCAGAGCCTTATTGATAATTTATATTTACGGCTGCTTTACGCCTTACAAGTCGCTATTCATCTTCACTTTTTCGCGGAATAATTTTGTTTTAAAAACTAATTATTTTTATTTATTTTTAAATAATAAATTTTAAATTGTATTTTCATTTTATAACCTAATCTACTATAATTTATTTTTTTATAATCTAATTTAATATATTTTAATCTTTATCTTATCCTATGTAGTCTTATTTACTATAATCTGACCAAAGAATTTATATAGCGCTGATCATACTTTCAATCCGATCAGTTATCCTAGCCTCATCCTCTTTACTCATTTCTCTCCCTTCCATCAAACACACACCCACCATGTAGACAACCATCAAAGAGACATTTCATCGAGCCAAAGTCCTTGTTATTCGACAGTTCGCTCAGCCATCTACTCTGAATCCAATCATCCACCTATCTACCCCTCTACTGCTCTACTTATATACTATTTTCCGCTTAATTATCCATCATCCAGCCACCTTATATTCCAGCTTTCTAACATACCAACCACCTAACATACCAACCACCTAACATACCAACCACCCAACATACCAACCACCCAACATACCAACCACCTAACATACCAACCACCTAACATACCAACCACCTAACATACCAACCACCCAACATACCAACCACCCAACATACCAACCACCTAACATACCAACCACCTAACATACCAACCACCTAACATACCAACCACCTAACATACCAACCACCTAACATACCAACCACCTAACATACCAACCATCTAACATACCAACCACCTAACATACCAACCACCCAACATACCAACCACCTAACATACCAACCCTCTGACATTTCAATCATCTCAAATTTTTTTGTCATTCACTTTTTTTCGACCATCCAACCATCCAACACTTCACAACCAACCATACACAACCATTCAACCATCCCACCCACCCAACCATACTCAACCATTCAACCATCCCACCCACCCAACCATACTCAACCATTCAACCATCCACCCACCCAACCATACTCAACCATCCAACCATCTTACCTATCTACCTTAACTACACAACCCTCTCTTCTATCCCTTCTTATCCACCCACCCAACACACCTCACCCATCCAACTTACCTCACCTATCCAAACCACCCCACCCATCCAACCCACCCACCCACCCATCCAACCCACCCACCCACCCATCCAACCCACCCACCCACATATCCAACCCCCCCGCCCCTTCTTCATCAGTTCCACGCAGCAGAGACTCGATAGAAGAATATTGTCGTTGGGAAGTTTTTGAGGCGCAGTGTGAGGAAGGCGCTGTGGTGATGATGTTGCATGCACAGTATGGCAGGATGCGGTGAGTGTTAAATGGTGGTGAGGTGAATGGTGGATGGGTGAATAGGAGTGGAGTGAATGGTGGTGGAGTGAATGGTAGATAAGTAAATGGTGGATGGGTGAATGGTGGATGGGTGAATGAAATAGTGATGAATGAATTGTTAGTCAATGAATTAGTGAATGAATTAGTGAATGAATTGGTGAATATTGAAAGGGTTGGTGATTAGATAAGTGATGAAACAAATTATGAATGGGTGAGTGGTTTAATGAGTGAATGGGTGAATGGGTTGGTGAGTGAATGGGTGAATGGGTTGGTGAGTGAATGGGTGAATGGGTTGGTGAGTGAATGGGTGAATGGGTTGGTGAGTGAATGGGTGAATGGGTTGGTGAGTGAATGGGTGAATGGGTTGGTGAGTGAATGGGTGAATGGGTTGGTGAGTGAATGGGTGAATGGGTTGGTGAGTGAATGGGTGAATGGGTTGGTGAGTGAATGGGTGAATGGGTTGGTGAGTGAATGGGTGAATGGGTTGGTGGGTGAATGGGTGAATGGGTTGGTGAGTGAATGGGTGAATGGGTTGGTGAGTGAATGGGTGAATGGGTTGGTGAGTGAATGGGTGAATGGGTTGGTGAGTGAATGGGTGAATGGGTTGGTGAGTGAATGGGTGAATGGGTTGGTGAGTGAATGGGTGAATGGGTTGGTGAGTGAATGGGTGAATGGGTTGGTGAGTGAATGGGTGAATGGGTTGGTGAGTGAATGGGTGAATGGGTTGGTGAGTGAATGGGTGAATGGGTTGGTGAGTGAATGGGTGAATGGGTTGATGAGTGAATGGGTGAATGGGTTGGTGAGTGAATGGGTGAATGGGTTGGTGAGTGAATGGGTGAATGGGTTGGTGAGTGAATGGGTGAATGGGTTGGTGAGTGAATGGGTGAATGGGTTGGTGAGTGAATGGGTGAATGGGTTGATGAGTGAATGGGTGAATGGGTTGGTGAGTGAATGGGTGAATGGGTTGGTGAGTGAATGGGTGAATGGGTTGGTGGGTGAATGGGTGAATGGGTTGGTGAGTGAATGGGTGAATGGTGAATACGGTAGTGAGAGGATGTGTTTTGAATGGCCAATTAAACAAATGGTGGGTTGGTGGTTGAGACTTGATGAGTGGTTGAATAAGTTGATGAGAATAATAATAAGCAAATGGTGATTTGATGGGGAATGGATGGATTGATGGGATGGATGGGATGGATGGGGGATGAATGGATGAATGGGATGGATGGGTGGGTGGACACCTTAATGATCAAATAACCAGCAGAGGAAGAAATGTGATTGAGGGTTTTTTGTGAATAGAGTTGAGACCTGGTGTGTACATAAAAATGGAATGGTTGAATTTTAAAAAATAAAAAGAAAAGAAAATGGTTGAATTTTAAAAAATAAAAAGAAAAAAAAATGGTTGAATTTTAAAAAATAAAAAGAAAAAAAAATGGTTGAATTTTCAAAAAGAAAAAGAAAAAAAGGACTAGTACAGGACTGCGGCTAGCACTGGACTGAAAAATGAAATGAATGATTGGTAGCTTTTGACTCCGATCTCCTCAGCAATTTTCCCAATAATCATCCAACCACCACCTAAATGAGCCGAATTCATCCATCTGCTGCCCCCCCCCAGGCAACCAAACATTCAACGATTCCCTAACCAACCACCAACCAACTAACATGCATTAATTCACCAGGTCTCATACGCATGCATTTATTCACCAATCATACGCATTCAATAATTCACCAGGCAAAAATTCGCTCTACAATCTGACCACCACCCACCAGCTTCGGTAGGTGCATGAAGGAGGATCATGGTGACATAGGATGTCACGTGGATATCCTAGCCCACATGGATGCGCTGTGTACCGGTGAGTTGGATGAGGTGTGTGGCATGTGGTGGCGTGTGCTGGCATGCGGTAGCATGTGGTGGCGTGCGGTGGCGTGCGGTGGCGTGTAGTGGCATGTGGTGACATGTGGTGTTCTGTGGTGGCATGTGATGGTGGCATGTGGTGGTAGCATGTGGTGGCGTGTGGTGGCGTGTGGTGGTGTGTGGTAGCGTGTGGTGGCATGTGGTGTCGTGTGGTGTCGTGTGGTGTCGTGTGGTGGCATGTGGTGGAATGTGGTAGCATGTGGTGGCATGCGGTGGCATGTGGTGGCATGTGGTGGCATGTGGTGGCATGTGGTGGCATGTGGTGGCATGTAGATGAAATGGGTTGAGATGAGCTATAGAAATAACAAAAAGATCGAGTGTAAAGTTTTGCTGAAACGAAGTTCATAAAAAAAACTACCAACAAAAATATAAGGGTTGAAAAAAAACGGTAAAAACTACCAAACTATTTAAAAAAACTAAAAAAATTAAAAAAAAACTAAAAAATTTAAAAATAAACTTTGAATTTAAATAAAAACACTATCAAGTTTTTTTTTCAAAACGAAAACAAAATTATTTTGGAAGGTCGAAAGTTTTGCCGCCTCAAACTTCCTCACCCAGTCCTTCACTCCATCATGCCTTGCCACAAGGAAGTTATGCCCTACCTCGAAGCCAGCTACACCTGCCTCAAAGGTTTTTTTCTATTTTGCAACGTTGTTTTTTATTTTGCACAGTTTTTTTTTTATTTTGCACCGAATTTAAGTGAAACTAAAACAAAATTGAAAAATGATATTTTTATTAAATGAATTACAATAATTAAGAAAAACTGTAATCTGGAGAATAAATTCAAACAAGGAGGTTTTTTGACTAGAAAATGAAAACTATTAAAATCTATTTTTCGAATATTTTTAAAATAATTTTGTTGAGTTTCGTTTTTCTAAATAGTTTTGGACAGTTTTGAAAATAGCAGAAAAACTCTTCAACAAAATTGATGTTTTGACGAGATAATTCCAAATTGATGAAGTTTTGTATGAGATGATGCATGAAAAACTTCGGTGAAAAATAAAAAAAAACGAACGATTGAAAAACTTTAAATAAAAATAATCTAATTTTTCAAAAAAACTTTAATATTTTCATAAAAACTTGAAAAACAATAGAAAAAGAATAAAGAAAAACATTTTTTTTAAATTGTAAAAAATTAAAAACGAAATTAAAAACAATGTTTTCAAAGTTGAAAACAAAATTGTAAAAAATTAGAAAAAAACTGGAAAAAACATTAAAAAAACAATGAAAACAAAATGAAAAAAACATTAAAAAAACAATAAAAACAAAATTAACTAAAAGTGCATGGAATGTGAAGGATTACAATCAATCGAAAGTTTTTTTTGCGTCTGAAAACCCGTTGTGAGGTTTGCTGGTTGAGTTTGCCCCCACTGTGCAATGTGATATTGTTCTTTGTTGTGGTGGTGGTGGTGGTGGTGGTGGTGGTGGTGGTGGTGGTGGTGGTGGTGGTGGTGGTGGTGGTGGTGGTGGTGGTGGTGGGGGTGGGGGTGGTGGTGGTGGTGGTGGTGGTGGTGGTGGTGGTGGTGGTGGTGGTGGTGGTGGTGGTGGTGGTGGTGGTTGTGGTGGTGGTGGTGGGGGTGGTGATAATTCTGAAAATTAAAAAAAAAAGTTTTTGTATCACCCAATAGTCTTTGTTTTGCAATTTTTTCTTTTGTTTTCCAGAGTTATTTTTATTAAATTAAAATGTTTTTTTTTTATTTTTCTTGATTCATTTTTTTTTTATTTTCATCAACATTTTCCTGTTTTTTTCATATTAATTTTTTTTCATTTCTTATAGTTTATCTATTTCAATTTCAAACTATCTTTTTTTTCTTTTTTTTCTTTTTTTGTTCATTTCAACATAATCCTTTTTATCTTCATCATCTTCATCCTCTTCATTTTTATTTTCATTTTCATCTTCATCATCTTCATTCTCATCATCTTCTTCATCTTCATCTTCACCCTCATCATCTTTATCATCTTCATCCTCATCATCTTTATCATCTTCATCTTCATCATCTTTATCATCTTCATCTTCATCATCTTTATCATCTTCATCCTCATCATCTTCATCCTCATCTTCTTCATCCTCATCTTCTTCATCCTCATCTTCTTCATCTTCACCATTTTCATCTTCATCATCTTCATCATTTTCATCTTCTTCGTCTCCATCTTCACTCTCATCATCTCCATCTTCATCATCTTCATCCTCATCATCTCCATCTCCATCTTCAACTTCTTTCTCTTTATTTCTACACCGTTTATTTTTTTCCATTCTCCATCTCCTTCGATCATCGCTTATTTCAATTTCTTTTTCTTCCGCCTACCTCATAATACTCTTAAATAACTGTGTGCTTTCGATAAGGAGAACTTATTGAAGCGATGACAAACGACCGCATGATTTCTTTGATTGATTGCTTGTTTAATTTATGATGGATGCTTGGATGGATGCTTGGATGGATGCTTGGATGGATGCTTGGATGGATGCTTGGATGGATGTGTGAATGGATGCTTGGATGGATGCTTGAATGGATGCTTGGATGGATGTTTGGATGGATGCCTGAATGGATGCTTGCTTGCATGCTTGAATGAGTGGTTGAACGGATGGTTGAATGAATGGTTGAACGAATGATTGAACGAATGATTGAACAGATGGTTGAGTGGATATTTTGTGCATGAATGGTTTCTTGAATGGTTATTTGTAGAGTTTTTTGTAAGATTGTCTCTGAGGTTGATATGTCAAATTCATCAGTAGATGGGTGACTGGATGGTTGAATGGCTGGCTGAACAAATGAATGGATGGTTAGATGAACGATTGGATGGATGGGTTCATGAATGGTTGGATGAATGGTTGAGTGAATGGATGGATGGATAGATGGTTGGTTAGTTAGCTTCGCAGTTGCTTGGGTAGTTGAATGTTTAATTGGTTTCAAGGACTTGAACAGCGCCATTTGAAAAACAAAACTCGAAATAAAAATAAAAATAATTCACCATGAAATAGTTTTTCAATTTTAAAAATGAAAAATACATCAAAATCAAAATATTATATGAAAATTTTTAAAATCAATTTGTTTTTTTTTTCTTTTTTGCGCAAAACCTCACGTGAAGGCATTATTTATTGGTCTTTAGTGTGATGCATTACTCTCAATTAGATTTCTTTGTAATTCAATCATTCCTTCGTTTTGATTAAGTTTGTCTAATTTTTTCAAAATTCAAAAAAACTTTTTTGTTTTGGTGTTAAATAAATATTTTTTGAAGATTTTTCTTTAACTTTTTTTCACTTCAAATCAAATTAATTTTCTATTTAAAAAAATTATTCAAGAAGTGTCAAATTTTTGTGTGTCGTGTCAAAACTATGATTTAATTCGAATTTTTTTGTTTTTTTTTAATTTTCAAAGCCTGATTTTTCTCTAATTTTTATTTTTTTCCATAAAAATAATTTTTCTACAGAAAAATGTTCTCACAAAAACATTTTTCCTAATTAACTCATTTGTTCCACTTCCATTTGATACATTTTTTTTCATCATATTTTCATTTTGTGACACTTTCTGTATATTTCCTACCTTTTCATTTCCATGATTTATTTTTTTCATACTTTTCCCGTTTTTCCATTTTCTTATTCGTTTTCTATTTCATTTTTTTCTCAATTTTTCCACTTTTTTTCATTTTTCTCCATTTTTCCACCTTTCTTTTCCATTTTCATTAATTTTCCACCTTTTCATTTTTATTTATTTTTCCATCCGAAGGGGGCACAGAAGCTTGGATGTTATTAATTATAGGGTCCTCGCAAACTGATTCCATATTTTTCTACTTTATGCCTTTTTCAGTACAATTGACTTTTCACTTTATAACCTTACGCCGTTTCATTTGGCTATTTTTATTAACTTTTTTTTGTCTTTTTATGATAGTTATTTTTTACTTTTTATGATATTTTTTTTGTTATTTTTTAATGGTTTTTGTTCTTTTTATGATTTTTTTTCGTTTTTTTTATGATTTTTTTTCACTGATATTTTTTTTGTCTTTTTTATGATATATTTTTTTCTTTTCATACATTCATATGAACTTTTATTTATTTATTTTTATTATCGTACTGCAAAACTTCAAAAGGTTTCCACCATTCATGCAAAACTTCAATTTTAAAATTATAAAAAATTTTAGTTTTTCAACTTCTATAAAAATAAATAATATTGAAAATTATTCCAAAATTATTTTCAGTAAAACGCATATAAGTTTATTAAACTCATTTTATATCATTTTTTTTCATGTCAAAACTTTTTTTTTTCAGTATTTTTTTTCATATTGTGATTTTTTGTTTTCTTTTTCCAATCATCATTTTTATCCAATACTTAATTTATAAAAAAGATGTTTATTTTCTATTAGAATCTTCACTCCATTCAGCATTACAGTCATTTTCCCCATGTTGAAACTTTTAAAAAAATTCTTCACTAATTCAGTTTTTCTATTAGCTTCGTCACCGATTTTATAATTACATGCAACCTTTCATAATTAAATCATTTCTCGATCGCTTTTAAGCGCATTTTGCGTTTTTCAACGGTTTTTTTTCGCTGAAAAATACATTCAAACTAGAAGTGTTTTTCATTAAAAAAACAATTCACAGTTTGTTTTGAAATTTACAAAATTTGGAAAAATTCTTAAAAATAAAAAAAACTTTTTACAAACTTAAACTATTTTTCAATCTCAAACAAAATATTTTCAAAACTGTTGGTGTACTTGTGAACTCATTCAAGAAAAAAAAATTAAAAAAATTAAATTAAAAATGTTTTTATGACGTCATTTTTCCCATTATTTTATTTTTATTCACGGAACAATTGAGTCATCCAAATTGAAATAAATCAAAGTTTTTTGTTATTTTTCACTCAAAAATCTCATTTAGCTACTTTTATTTTTCAAACCAAGTTTAAAAAAATCCTTTTCGACGTTTGTTGTTTCAATTTGAACAGTGCTATCAAAGTACCAACTATTTTCCACTCTCTCTCAAACCTCCTTCAACCCCCTTCAACCCTCCTTCAACCCCCTTCAACCCTCCTTCAACCCCCTTCAACCCTCCTTAATCCCTCTCCAACCCTCCTTCAACCCTCCTTAATCCCCCTTCAACCCTCCTTCAACCCCCTTCAACCCTCCTTAATCCCTCTCCAACCCTCCTTCAACCTCCTCAACCATCTTTAAACCTTACTCAATCTTTTTTCAACTTTTTTCAACTTTCTCCAATCCTCTCAATCTTTTTCAATCCTTTTTCAATCCTTTTTAATCCTCTCTTAATCCTCTCTTAATCCTTTCTTTATCCTCTCTTAATCCTTTCTTAATCCTCTCTTAATCCTCTCTTAATCCTCTCTTAATCCTCTCTTAATCCTCTCTTAATCCTCTCTCAATCCTCTCTTAATCCTTTCTTAATCCTTTCTTGATCCTCCTTTAATTCTTCTCCAATCCTTTCTTAATCCTCCTTCAACCTCTCTTCCTCCCTCCACTCAGTTTCCCAGTCCTACCCTTGCGCTTCTGCGGAGGAAGAAAACACTTTGATTGGCAGGAAAGGCAGTCTATTAATACACCAAGACTCCACCCACATCTCCGCCCATCCCCGCGTCTCCTTGGCAACCACTGGGTCACCCTTTTGTAACTGGGTCATCCGAGCAAAACGAGGTCAACGGTTCAATTTCACCTTGTTTACTTTCCTCCATAACGGCAAACATGCAGTATTTCAAAATGGCGCCGAATTTTCTAAAAATAACTCGAATGAGGATGAAGATGGAAACGAAGATGCTAAAGTTGGTTTTGTTGATTTTTTGAATAATTTTCCATTAAATTAATTTTTTTATATTAATTATATACTCTTCAAGTAATAAAAAAAAATTGTGAAATAAAATTTTTGAAATAACCACCACAACAACAACAACCACAACAACAACAACCACAACAACCACAACAACAACAACATCAATAAAAAACATCAACCACATCAACAACAACAACAACCAAAACAACAACAATCACAAAAACAACCACCACAAGGACCTTCCAAAACCAAAAGAATGTCGAGATATGCAAATCATCTTCGAGGAGACAAGTAGCAAGAAGGAGGAGGTTGTGGAGATGTGTGGGATTGTTGATCGACTCAAGAACATTCACACCTCTGAGGCTCATGAGATTCGAATTTCCATCTATTCGGGGACTTCGCAACATCAACATCAACATCAACATCAACATCAACATCAACATCAACATCAACATCAACATCAACATAAACAGAAACAACATCGACAACATCGAGAAAATCAGCAACAACAACTTCAACAAAAGCTTCGACCGCAACAACAATTCCAACATTTTCAACAACAACACCAAAAAACTCAGCGTCAACATAAACAACTGCAAAAACACCAAATCATTCAACTGCTTCCTTACGCTGATTACCAACAACAACAACAACAACAACAACAACAACATAACAAATATTTCCATCAACAACATCATCATCATCTTCATAAACAACAACATTCAAATCACGACCAACAACAATATACGCAACATCTACAACAACAAAAACAAAAATTTGAACAACAACAAAAACAAAGTTTCCAACAACAACACCGCATTTTTAAACGTTTTTTGCATGCGCAAACATCTCAACGTCCACAGAAAACGTCATCAAAACACAAACAACAACAACAACAACATCAACAAAAACAACAACATCAACAACAACAACAACAACATCAACAACAACAACATCAACAACCTAAGCCTAAGCCAGCAACACAGCAACAACAACAATTTAAAGAGCACCACAAAAAACAAATGAAACAACAAAAAAAGCAACAACACCGACAAATCAACCGATCAAAATGCCACCATCACTCACAGCAGCACCCACACCTACCACCATCATTCTTTCCACAACAAAACTCCCAACAATGCTACCAACAACATCCCTTGCGTATACCACAACACTACCAGCCACACCTTATGAAACCACTACCACAGCACCACCACCACCAGCCACACCTTATGAAACCACTACCACACCACCACCACCAGCCACACCTTACGAAACTACCACAACACCACCACCACCAGCCACACCTTACGAAACCACTACCACACCACCACCACCAGCCACACCTTACGAAACCACTACCAGAACGCAAACATACCGCAATACACCAACGGAATCAACATCACCGTGGGAAATCAAACAGAGTTAAGCGTATGAATTCGGAGAACAAACGTCTAAATCACAGACGCCAGTTGAAGAAGCTGTACAGGTTAAAATTCCTCTATCCACCAAACTTTGAGGAGCTTCATAAGAATCAGTTACGGCTTGGGAATGTTTCAAAACTGCCACAGTTGCGTCTGTCGCGTCTTCCTCAGCCACCACTACTACAGCCACCACTACCACAGCCACAAATACCACAGCCACCACTACCACAGCCACCATTACCACAGCCACCACTATCACAGCCAGCACTACCACAGCCACTACTACTACAACAGCCACACAATTCAAAGCCGCTACAGCCTCTTAAAATACTACCCCGTTCAAAAAAGTCCCCCAAGCTACACCGACTCCAAGCACGACTACCACAGCTACAACAACAACCTTCACAGCCACCACCGCCACAGCTACCACAGCCACATTCACTACAGCCACTACAGCCACAACAACCACATTCACTACAACCACTACAGCCACAACAGCCACATTCACTACAGCTACTACAGCCACAACAGCCACGTTCACTACAGCCACAACAGCCACATTCACTACAGCCACCACAGCCACACGAACAGCCACAAATGGACGCAGAAGTTCCAAACAGAAAATACGAACATCCGTCTAAATCACTCATAGCTATTTTGCAATATGAAGGTTAATCTGTTTATTCCAGCCTAGTTAATTAAATAAAAAATTAGTTTTTTTTCAGTTTTGTTTGAAAAATTCAAAAAAACAAGCTTAGCTTTATTCAAAACTTTAATTTTTTTTTAAAGAACCTGCTTGGAGGGTTTTCTCTCACTAGAGTTTTTAATTAATTTTTTTGAATTTAAATTTTTTTATTATTTTATGGAGAATTTTTTATTTTTATTTTATGAAGAAAATTTTTTTTATGGCTCATATTATTTATTTATGCGTTTGAAAAACAATGTGAGATGTTTCTAAAAAAAACTTTTACATTTTTATGAGCTAAAAACAAAAATGTTTGGACAAGCACAAAACTCCGTGAAAAAAAACTTGTTTTATTAGAATTTTTGCAAATTACAATTATCAGAAAAGAAAGATTTCAGTCATTCGCTTTGTTTTCATGCCTGCTAAAATGTAACTTTTGGCTTTTTGAAGAGATCCTACACAATACAGCTCCTAGTTTATGCCTTTCGGAAGAGGATCTAATTTTGAATTGAAGTCACTAAAGAAATAATCTTGAGTTTATTTTTCTTAGTTTGGCCAGGAGTGGATGTGACGGGAAAACAATGGAATTTATAAGTTTTTCGAAAAATTAGATAATTTTTCCAATAAAAAAAAACAATTGGTGACAAAAATGATTGATTTTTTGACTTTGTAGAGAAAAATGAAGACGAGGAGATGAAACAAAAAATGACAATTGATACGGAAGTGAAAGATCTAATCAGAACATTTGTCTAGCGCTGATTCCGTACCGTTTATGAGCGTTTTGATGAAAAATGAATGAATTGTTGAAAAAAAAAACTAAATGTGAAAAAAATAAAAAATTAAAAAACAAAACATGTGTAAAACAGTTTTGAGTAATTTTTAATTTTGTGAGACTTCGTTTGGTTAGAAAAACTATCATTTCATCAAAGTTAGATCCCAAAAAATTAAAAAAAATTATTTATGAAATGTTTTTAAAAATGTTTTTTGTTTGTTAATGTTTATAAAAAATGATTTTGCACATTTTTTTATTTTTTTATTTAATTTTTTCAGCATTTATAAATTATAAGATGAAAATTATGAGAAAAATAATGGAAAAATAATTTTGAATAATTATAAAAAACACATAGAAAATATGTTTTTGAGGCGTGGTAGAAAAGAAGTATACGGAAAGAAACGAAAAAAAAATCCATTTTTAATAATTTAAAAAAAATACATTTAAAAAATAAAAAATTGAAATGTTTTGAATAGATTTATAGAAAAAAACAAAAGAAAAATATATAGAAGAGATGTATAGAAAAGCTACGAGAGAAAAATATAAGAAAAAGATGGTTAAGGATGGAGAAGGATGGAGGAGGATGGAGGAGGATGGAGAAGGATGGAGAAGGATGGAGAAGGATGGAGAAGGATGGAGAAGGATGGAGAAGGATGGAGGAAGATGGAGAAGGGTGGAGGAGGATGGAGAAAAATGGAGAAGGATGGAGAAGGATGGAGAAGGATGGAGGAGGATGGAGAAGGATGGAGAAGGTGGAAGAGGATGGAGAAGGATGGAGAAGGATGGAGAAGGATGGAGAAGGATGGAGAAGGATGGAGAAGGATGGAGAAGGATGGAGAGAGATGGAGAAGGATGGAGAAGGATGGAGAAGGATGGAGAGGGATGGAGAAGGATGGAGAAGGATGGAGAAGGATGGAGAAGGATGGAGAAGGATGGAGAAGGATGGAGGAGGATGGAGAAGGATGGAGGAGGATGGAGGAGGATGGAGAAGGATGGAGAAGGATGGAGAAGGATGGAGAAGGATGGAGAAGGATGGAGAAGGATGGAGAAGGATGGAGAAGGATGGAGAAGGATGGAGAAGGATGGAGGAGGATGGAGAAGGATGGAGAAGGATGGAGGAGGATGGAGAAGGATGGAGAAGGATGGAGAAGGATGGAGAAGGATGGTGAAGGATGAAGAAGGATGGAAAAGGATGGAAAAAGAAGGAGAAGGATGGAGAAGGATGGAGAAAGAAGGAGAGAGAGATGGAGAGGGTTGCCGAAAAAGACAAAAGACCTCAATAATGTCAATGATTCTCACCACGTACCTTCTCTTTGAACTCTCACCCACTCCGTGAGACTCACACGCACGCAACAAACACATCCACGTGTGTACATAAAAATACACCTAGGCGTACGAAAAAACGTTTACGCGTGCAAAAAACACATTTATACATGCAACAAATTACATTTACGCATACAAAAAATATTTGAGCATACAAAAAAATACAAATTTATTCAAAAACATGCGTAAATAAACACTTCCAAGTATTCAAAAAACGCATTTCAGCATACAAAAACATGCTCACGCACACAAAAAGATGACTCATAGACAAAAAACACAAACACTCTCATACAATCTTGTGAGAATATACACAAAATACAATACAGCTATGCAAAGGTAGTCAAAGACGTACAAACGCATTCATTCACACACACACACACACACACACACACACACACACACACACACACACACACACACACAAGCCAGAATGAACTACAGACGTATAAAAAATTCAAATGACCCAAAAAGACAAAAAATCTTTTGGAAAAATTCAATTAAAATCTTTTTCCATCAATTCTTCATTAAATTTTCAGTATATTTTGAAGCAAATACATTTATTCTTGTTTAAGTTAAAAAAAACTCTCGAAAAAAACTATCTTGAGTTATATCAATTTTGTTTGAGCCGAAAGTTTTTTTTGAACAGTTTTTTTTAAACAGTTTTTTTGAAGTTAAACTAAGTATCAGTCTTTCACTCAATAGAAACTGTTATATAAAATGTCATCGACTGAAAAATATTTCATTGTTTCAAAAGAAAAAAGAAAAAAAATTCAATTGGAAAAAAACTTTTGAAAAAATTTAATGAAAAGCTTGACTGCAAAACAAACACAAAACTAACAAAAACTTGAAAATCTGTTTTAATGGGTTTTCGGAATGTCTCGCAAAAATGCTTTCAGTTATTTTTCGTTTTTGGGGTTTTTTTATTTCAAACAAAATTTTTTTTTCGTTTTTTTGTTTGTAATTTTTTACTGTTTTTTTTAGTTTTTTTATAGTTTTCTTATAGTTTTTTTTATTAATTTTTTTTCAAAGTGGTTCAAATGTTCAATTTTTATCAGTTATAGGGTGCGGAGATTTGCCGGTGCAAAACGCCAACGTGGAACGAACCCACGGCAGCAGTCATCTTGTCATAAGGTATGAAAACCAAATTCAAAAGTTAAACTTAGATTTTAAAAAAACAAAATACAAAAACAAAAAAAACAAAACAAAAAATAAACAGTTTTGGCCAAATTGAGAATATTAGTTTAACTTGTTGAAGAGTTTACAGTTTAATACAATACAATACAATACAATACAATACAATACAATACAATACAATACAATACAATACAATACAATACAATACAATACAATACAATACAATACAATACAATACAATACAATACAATACAATACAATACAATACAATACAATACAATACAATACAATACAATACACTACAATACAATACAATACAATACAATACAATACAATACAATACAATACAATACAATACAATACAATACAATACAATACAATACAATACAATACAATACAATACAATACAATACAATACAATACAATACAATACAATACAATACAATACAATACAATACAATACAATACAATACAATACAAAACAATACAATACAATACAATACAATACAAAACAATACAATACAATAAAATACAATACAATACAAAACATACAAAACAATACAATACAATAAAATAAAATACAATACAATACAATACAATACAATACAATACAATACAATACAATAAAATACAATACAATACAAATGTGGATATTATTATAGTGGCATCAACCCCGTAAAGTTTTGAGTCTTTATTTTTTAAAGACTTTATAGGAATCACCAAGGTTTGGATTTGATTTTAAAATGAAAAAAACGATCAGAAAATTTTTGAATTAAATATTCATAAAATAAAATAAAATGTGAAACTTGTGTGAAAACTCACAAAAACAAATTTAAAAAATAAAAATTTTTTTAATGAAATTTTAAATTTAAATTATTTAAAGTGAAAAACAATTTTTATTCATAGATACTTTTAGGTTTTTTTAATTAAGATACAACTTTTTTGAAACATAAAAATTTCTTTGTCGGCCCATAAATCCTGATTTCAATAAAAATAAAAAAGACAAAAAAAATTTTTTTTTAATTGTTTAATTTTTTGAAAAAAATGTTTTTGGAGTTTATAAAAAAAAGAAAAAAAAATTATTGCATTTTTTCAATATTTCAAAATACTTCGAATGAAAAAAGAAATTTATGATAATAAAAACTGATTTATTTTTATTTTTATTTTTTTTTAATTTTCTAAAAACTCTATTCCGAAGTTTTGTGAAGGAATTTCGAGGTTATACTTTTAAAATCTACAAAAGTCTCTCACTTTTGCCAGATCCATTGAAGAACCAATAAAAAAAACTTCTAACTAAAATTTTTCTTTTTTTAAACTATTTTTTTAATTTTTTTAACAAATATGTTTTTTTTTCAAACGAAAAAAAGTTTTTTTCGTACTAAAAAATTAATTTTTGTACTGGAAAATTGTTATTTGTACTAAAAATTCGTTTTTTTTGCTACTGAAAAGTCATTTTTGGACTGAAAAGTATTTTTCTGAGATCTTTTTTTAATTTTCTTCCAGATGTAACTACAGCAGCAGCGTCTACAACATGGTTTGTGATGGCGAGACTAATGAATGGAAGGGTCGCAGAGAAGAGTGTGCTAAGGGTGGGTGAATGGATGGATGAATGGATGAGTGAATGAATGGGTGAGTGGGTGGGTGAATGGATGGGTGAATGGATGGGTGAATGGATGGGTGAATGGATGGATGAATGGATGAGTGAGTGGATGGATGAATGGATGGATGAATGGATGAGTGAGTGGATGGGTGAATGGATGGGTGAATGGATGGGTGAATGAATGAGTGAGTGGATGGGTGAATGGATGGGTGAATGGATGGGTGAATGGATGAGTGAGTGGATGGGTGAATGGATGGGTGAATGGATGGGCGAATGGATGGGTGAATGGATGGGTGAATGGATGGGTGAATGGATGGGTAAATGAATGAGTGGATATATTACCAAAAAAACAAGTGAGTAAATAAATAGAGAATGGATAAATGAGTGGATGGTGGAAGGATGAGTAGAAGATGGATAAATGAGTGAATGATAGAAGGATGAGTAAAAGATGGATGAATGAACGGATGGTGGAAGGATGAAAAGAGGATGGATGAGTGGTTGAAGAACCACGTGAATGTGGAGGAATATAGTTGGCAACTGAGCGTAAGTGAAAAATTTGTGAGTGGATGGGTTAACGATGATGAAGTAAAATGGGTGAAGACATTGAATATTAAAACTTAATCTTGTGATTATATATCTAGTTAATTAATTATTTTTGATTTTTATGCAGAAATTAATCATTCCAATAATTGTGCCGACAACAGAGACCTCCACAAAAGCGCCGCCTCTTCCAGTCAAAGCCACCACTGGGTTTTCGGCTCCCGCCAATCGAGGT
This sequence comes from Branchellion lobata, assembly GCA_947562095.1. NCBI lineage: Eukaryota > Metazoa > Annelida > Clitellata > Hirudinida > Piscicolidae > Branchellion > Branchellion lobata. The sequence goes on along the minus strand of OX387252.1, from coordinate 769,337 downwards.
GAAGATGAACTTGCTTCAATTTCACTTTCGTCTTTTTAATTTAAATTTTATTTTTTAAATTTATTTATTAAAATTAAAGTCGGTTTTTAAATTAATTTTCAATTTATTTGAAGATTAAATCAATCAATGAAGGTACAAGTTGTTTAAAAAGTGATAAATCCCCATTGTAAGGCGCCAAGGCAAGCAACTGAGGCGCAACTAAGTGACTGAGCCATTCAGAACAGCGTCTGTTATTTACTTGAGTTAACATTTTTACGATTTTAACCTGTGCTTAGCCAGGAATCGAACCCTGATCCTCGCGTTTATAAAGCAAGTTTGCGGACAATTATGCCACGGGAGCAGACATTAGCGCAAGGTTGGCAAACTAAGTTGCCTAAAGGCGCTTAGAATCAATTGAGGATTAAGTTAGAGCAAAATAAACTTTTATTTTTTTAAATATTTTTTCAAGTTTTAATTTTTTTTGAGTTTTCAAAAAATTGAAATTGATTTGATTGAAAACAAAACGTAAAAAAGGTATCAAACAAAGCAGGATTAGAAGGTAAATTTTATTTTTAATTAAAAGTGGAAAAGAAAATATTAAAAATAAAAAAATTAATAAAAGTAGAATAAAAATTATTAAACGATTAATAATGTAGAAAGACGTCAAATGGATTTTTTTTTTAATTTTTCCCAAAGCACGATTTAATGTTAAATTTTTCAATTTTGATTTCTTTTTTGAAGTCTCTTGAAAGCAAAATTGAAATGAAAATGTAATTTCGAAAGATGTTCATTCAAAAAAATAATTAAACGTCGTGAAAACCAAAAAAAATGAATTTGAAAAAAAAAATGAAATAAATGAGAATTTTTTGGAGACGGTTTTTCAAAAACAAACATAAAATACTGAAGAAGTTGAGAAAGTTTTTTCTCATGATGTCGTCAAATTAAACAAAATAGTTTTGAAAAAAATGAAAACCCCAACTACAATACAATACAATACAAAAACGAATATTATTATAGTGGCATTAACCCCGTAGAGTTTCGAGGCCACTCAAAAACGTCTATTATTAAAACTATTGTGAAAAATTAAAAATTTAATAAAAGAAGTAAATAAATGAAAATAAAAATAAATTATTTCTAAAAAAGACCAGTATTATTTTTTATAATTTTTATAGAACTATTTATAGAAAAACTCAACAACAGAAAAATAAAACTCAAATATTTTCTTAAATAAAAAAATTCGATTACAAAAGGTATTCGGATGAATTTTTCAAAAAACAAAAAGTTTTTGAAAAAATAGTGATTTAGAGAAAAACAGACTTTTTTCAAAAAGAAGGAAATAGTTGCCAAAAAAACAAAAAAAAAATTTTTTTTAACTTTTAAAAAACAAAAAACCTTCAAAAAACAAAAAATATTTCAAAAATAATTTTGAAAAAAAAAAATTCTTACAAAACAGAAAAACCTTATAAAAAACAGGAAAATTATTCGGAAAAACAAAAAATCTTTCAGAAAACAAAAAATCTTTCAGAAAAACATTTGAAAGGCATTTGCAAGCGTAGAATGGCGCTCTTGCATCGATGTATCTGCTTTCGCGTCCTTCATACACCTGGCCCTCTCAACAATCTTCTCTATTCATCCATCTTCCCGCCTTTTTTAATCTTTTTTTTAATATTTTTTAGAATTTTTTTCTTTTTTTTCAGTACATCTAGCATTTTTTTATTTTTTTTATAAGTTCTTAAAAAAATGTTTAATAATTTAAAATTTTTTTATTTTTGTTAATATTGTTTCATATTTTCAAAATAATTTTTCTTTCTTGTTTTGTTTTACATTCTTGCTTTACTTTTTTCAACTTTTCATTTTTATATTTTTATTTTGTATCATTGACTTTATTTTTATATATTTTTTTAATATTTATTTTATTTCCTTATCCACTCATCATTCTGGTCCCACTCAATAACTCACTTTTTCATTCCTATATCCAGCTATGCTTCACGACCTAGTCACACTCCTCCACCACATCCTCCTCTACCACATCCTCCTCCACCACATCCTCCTCCACCACATCCTCCTCCACCACATCCTCCTCCACCACATCCTCCTCCACCACATCCTCCTCCACCACATCCTCCTCCACCACATCCTCCTCCACCACATCCTCCTCCACCACATCTTCTACCACATCCTCCACCACATCTTCTACCACATCTTCTACCACATTTTCCACCACATCCTCCTCCACCGCATCCTCCTCCACCACAATCCTCCACTGTATTCCTCCATCTACCAATCCTCTCATCTAACTTACAACTACAGTTAATCTACATAATTATAACTTTCAATTTTTTTTTCTAATTTTTTCAATTGTATTCAATTTGTTTTTCAATGCCAAAAAAATATTTTCAATGTTGTTTTTATTATTTATTTTATCATTTTTCTTTCCAATTTTTTTTCCAAAAGATATTTTGCAAAATCGAAAAAAAAAACATTTTTTGATGTTCATTTTGATTGTTTTGACCTCTGACGTGCCATAATTACGGTTTCTTGTGAGACATTTTGTGAAATTTCCGCTACAAAAATAGGAAATATCATAATTCATGATTTTGAATCATCTTCCGCCGAAATATTTTTAATTTTGAAAGGTTTTTTTTTATATTTTCATTCAAACTTTTCACATTTTTAAATTAATAACTAAACTTTCAAGTTTTTTCTGAAAACAAATTAATTTTTTTTTCGTTTTTCAACATTTCAATTTTATTTTTCTCAACATTATTATAATTTAAATAGTGTTTTTACTCGGAAGTTGTACGTTTTGTCATTTTGGAGTTAATCTTGACTGGGGGCAGGTCTCGCCCTGGAGATTGAATTTCTCGTCTGCTGGCAACCAAGCTGATTCAATGTGATCATTTAACGTTGATTGAAAAGTGAATTTAGGAAAAATTTTTACAACAAAATGGTTCCAAAGATTAATGAACGGGTCACGTGGTGTAAAAAGTTGGATGGGTGCATGATAAATGGATGAGTTTGGATGAGTTAATGGCGCGGAAATAACAGAATGAAGGATGAAACATGAAAGATTGGAAAAATTATTCCTGAGAAAAAAATTATTTGTTTATTATTATGATTTATTTATATTTATTATTATTATTATTGTTATTATTATTATTATTATTATTATTATTATTATTATTGTTATTATTATTATTATTATTATTATTATTATTATTTTTATTATTATTATTATTATTATTATTATTATTATTATTATTATTATTATTATTATTATTATTATTATTATTATTA
>OX387252.1:751061-756061 GCA_947562095.1 Branchellion lobata | reverse complement strand
GTAGTAGTAGTAGTAGTAGTAGTAGTAGTAGTAGTAGTAGTAGTAGTAGTAGTAGTAGTAGTAGTAGTAGTAGTAGTAGTAGTAGTAGTAGTAGTAGTAGTAGTAGTAGTAGTAGTAGTAGTAGTAGTAGTAGTAGTAGTAGTAGTAGTAGTAGTAGTAGTAGTAGTAGTAGTAGTAGTAGTAGTAGTAGTAGTAGTAGTAGTAGTAGTAGTAGTAGTAGTAGTAGTAGTAGTAGTAGTAGTAGTAGTAGTAGTAGTAGTAGTAGTAGTAGTAGTAGTAGTAGTAGTAGTAGTAGTAGTAGTAGTAGTAGTAGTAGTAGTAGTAGTAGTAGTAGTAGTAGTAGTAGTAGTAGTAGTAGTAGTAGTAGTAGTAGTAGTAGTAGTAGTAGTAGTAGTAGTAGTAGTAGTAGTAGTAGATTGACATTCGAAAAGGATAACAGTCCATAAACGTAACAAATATTTTTGTAATCATAAAATTAACATACGACGACACAAAATAAAATAAAAATAAATAAATAAATAATAATAATAAAAATAATACTATAAAAACAAGAAATATTACATTGATTATTATTATTATAATTCTTATTATTAAAAAAATTATAATAATAATGATAGAATAAAAAAAATATATATGAATGAGGAAAGTTATATTAAACGAAAGATGATAACAAAAATATAAATAAATTGAAACAGAAAAAAACAAAATAAAAAACCATTTTGAAAAAATAGTAATAATGAAAATTATTATTATTATTAACATTGTTCTTTTTATCATTATAATGAGTAGTAAAAGTAATTTTCATTATTATAAAAAATGATAATAATATAATAATAATAATAATATTATTATTATTATTATTATTATTATTATTATTATTATTATTATTATTTTATTTTATTTTATTTATTTATTTATTTTATTTTATTATTTTTATTATTTATATTATAATAATAATAATAATTTATATTATTATTATTATTTATTATTATTATTATTATTATTATTATTATTATTATTATTATTATTATTTTTATTATTATTATTATTATTATTATTATTATTATTATTTTTATTATTATATAATAAAAATAATAATAATAATGATAATAATATTATATAATAATGACAAGGTTCGATTCACGGGTGATGACGGCGCGCTAGGATTGATGATTCTGAGAAGGAATATAAAACATCCCAGCATGGGGGTGATGATGATGATGATGATGATGATGATGATGATGATGATGATGATGATGATGATGATGATGATGATGATGATGATGATGATGATGATGATGATGATGATGATGATGATGATGATGATGATGATGATGATGATGATGATGATGATGATGATGATGAATGATGATGATGATGATGATGATGATGATGATGATGATGATGATGATGATGAGGATGATGATGATGATGATGATGATGATGATGATGATGATGAATGATGATGATGATGATGATGATGATGATGATGATGATGATGATGATGATGATGATGATGATGATGATGATGATGATGATGATGATGATGATGATGATGATGATGATGATGATGGTGATGATGATGATGATGATGATGATGATGATGATGATGATGATGATGATGATGATGATGATGATGATGATGATGATGATGATGATGATGATGATGATGATGATGATGATGAATGATGATGATGATGATGATGATGATGATGATGATGATGATGATGATGATGATGATGATGATGATGATGATGATGATGATGATGATGATGATGATGAATGATGATGATGATGATGATGATGATGATGATGATGATGATGATGATGATGATGATGATGATGATGATGATGATGATGATGATGATGATGATGATGATGAATGATGATGATGATGATGATGAGGATGATGATGATGATGATGATAATTGTAATAATAATTAAGCAAATTATTATGATTATAATAAAAATGAAAAAAGAAGAAAAGTAAGAAGATATTAATGATGAAGGACGAATGTGGTTTCATTTGTTATGGGACCTCCGTGCAGTTCACAAGGGCTGTTACGACCTGGAAGTTAATGTGAGGTCTTTTTGAAGATTTCGTTGATGGTGGAGTAATGGAGACAATTATGGAGTGGTGAGGGTGGTGGTGGTGGTGGTTTTGGAAATGGTGAATTTTGGGTAGTGGTGTGGAAGTGGTTGTAGGAGTGGTTATTTTGTTCTGTCGTTGTTATCATTTTGTGGATGTTTGATCATTGAGTTTGAATTGGAAGAAAAATTAAAAAAAAACAAATAAAAGGAAAAAAATGTAAGATTAGAAAAAAAAGTATTAAAAAAATATATATAAAAAATGGAAAAATAACAGATGTAACAAAAAGAAAAAAAAAGGATAAAAACGAAATAAATGAAAATGAAAACACGGAAGAAAAAAAATCTAAAAAAGTAAAAAGGAAATACATCGTATGAACCTAATTAACACAGAGGCGATAATAAATAAAGGAGCTTATCGTTTCCCATTGATTGTTTAACATCGCACAACAAAAACAACAACCACTACAACACACAACTAGACTAGCAACCGTTACAAAAACAAAAACAACAACAACTATAACAACAGACGTTTTTGTTGCTTTCTTTAGCGCTTCACAAATTAGATATTATTAAAGGATTATTATTCGAGTATTCACACATTTAGTATCTTTCGATTTTTTGTTTATAACAATAACAACGACTACAGCAACCACAATAACAATCACCACACCCTTGTAGTACTAAGAAGCTGCGATAATAACCCTTATAAACGTAAACGACCCATCAAAAACATAACAAAAAACAAAAAAATAATAATAATATTTTTGCGCTGAATTTCATAACAATAAAAGTTTTTAGATAATAATTTTTAAATAATAGTTTAAAGCACCTACCATAGACATAATATTAATGACTTGGTCAATGAGAGGTGTGATGGTTCTTAGTTCAACAGCCATTTCAACAATTGTACACCACTTTAACACACAAAACTTCAACCTTAATGACACCACGATGAAATTCAATAGAAACTCCAAATAGGTTCCTAATTTTACAGTTTCACTTTTAACCATCATTGCTCCACCCACCATCTCCACCACCCCTCAACGCCCCACAAACTAACCAACCAGCCTACCAGCCAAGACCTAAGCAGTCTTTATACAAGCAGCCACCACTCCTCCAATCACTTCTTCTATCCACTCCCCCTCCCCCCTTCAATCACTCCCTCCATCCACCTCCCCCCTTCAATCACTTCCTCTAGCCAGGCCCCTTCTCAACCACCCCCTCCAGCCATCCTAAAGAATAATTTTTCGCAATCTCCCACAGATTGTAAAGATAATGGCGATGATTGTGGTCGAGTGGCGTAAACAAGACATCTTCAAAGTCAACAGGAGAAGAAGAAGGAGGAGGAAAAAAGAAGAAAAAAAAAAGAATGATAAGAAAATGAAGAAAAGAAAAATAAAAGAAAAGAAAAAGAAGAAAATATAAAAAATAAAGAAGAAAATAAGAAAAAGAAGGAGGGGTTGATGATGATGTCATGATTTCGCCGGAAGGGTGGTGATGAGGGTGGGGGTGCCGAAGAAAGTTACGGCTTTTGGACAACAAAAATTATTATTTTATTTTATTGTTTTTCTATTGTATCACTTTTGTATTCTATTATGATTCTTTTGTCTTTTATCTCCTTTGTTTTAGTTAATATTGTTTGTATCCCCCATTCGTCACTAGACCAACTATTGTATTTTACGTAAACCTTTTTTTCTACCCTCACGTCATAAAGCAATCAAGAGTATTTCTTTGGCGCTGAACTATAAAAAAAATAATAAGAATTAAGAGGGTGAATGAGTAGTGTCCGATCAATGAACTGGATGTTTACGTCTATACAAAATTATGATTTCGCTATGTTTATAGTTCATGTTGACCGCAGATTTTGTAGATATTTTAAACATTGCTTTGGAAAGCTTTTTTTCTTTTCAAATTAGAATTGTTCGAAGACCGATTTTTGAAGCTTTTTATTCGTTAATTTTATTTATTATTGTCATTATTATAATTAATTTTGTAATTCGTTAACTTCAATAAAAATTTACGCAGATGATTTCAAGCAATTAACCCACTTTTGATCTCTTAGAACTCAATTTTTTTTAAATGTTGTATATAAAAACTAAAATTTAAATTTCGAAAGGAAACCTTACAAATTTCAATTTTTTGAAATACAGCAAAACTGTAAATTTTCAAGTCTGTTGTAACTAACAAACAATACACAGAACTGAGGTGTCACAATCAAGCTGATGTTCCATGAAGAATTTTGGAGTTCAGGCTTAAGTTCACAAAGGACGGAGACTCCAAATGTTTTGAAGTTTCGATTGAGTGGAGATAAAGATTAGGCCAAAACTTTAAAATGAGTCTCTTCCGCTGAGTAAAATGCATTGAAAATTATTGATTTTGTACCAAGTAGTGAACATATTTTAGTTATTTTGAAAATTGTATGAAAAAAATTTTGTTTTGCAGTATTAGTGATTATTTAGATTTTTTGCCGGAACAGAAAAAAACTACAAATTTTTTTTATTAACACAATAGCAACTCATAAATATTTGCAAAACCTCAGAAAAACTATAAAACCAAAAAATTACCGCCTCACGAACAAAAAGATATTTAAAAAAACTAAAATAGATAAATAAGGAATCAACCAGCATCTTAAACAACGATGTTTGCCTCCGTCTCCTTATAAGCCATACAATACAATATATTATGGGACTGTCCACTCTCTATTGTATCAATATAAAGAAATGTGTATGCACTGTGTGTGTTTGTTGTATGCACGCCCAAATGGACACACACACACACACACACACACAAGGACACACACGGACAAACACACATCCAAAAGTTTATATTTAGCATACTATATACTCGTAAGCTTATAAAGGTGAATGCGGGATGATGGTGACTTAACCGTACAAATCGTCATCGGCTTC
>OX387252.1:731061-746061 GCA_947562095.1 Branchellion lobata | reverse complement strand
CTCCCTCTTGGGCGCAATAGCGTCAAGTTCGTCGATGAAGATGATGGCTGGAGAATTTTTCTCGGCCTCCTCAAAGGCCTTACGAAGGTTGCTTTCCGACTCTCCAGCCAACTTACTCATGATCTCCGGGCCGTTGATGAGGAAGAAGAAGGCACCCGTCTCGTTCGCCACCGCCCGAGCAATCAGCGTCTTGCCAGTTCCTGGTGGTCCGTACAAGAGGATACCCCTGGGTGGCTGTGTGGTGGTCACGTGGTATTTTTGGTGGCGTATGGTGGTTGTGTAAAGTATGTAAAACTCCCGATGACGACCATCACCAACCCCCATCACTTACCACACACCCACAACTCATTCCACACCCCTTTGTGAAACCCAAAACTCACCCACCATCCAGACAATCACCCACCATCCAGACAATCAGCCACCATCCAGACAATCAGCCACCATCCAGACAATCAGCCACCATCCAGACAATCACCCACCATCCAGACAATCAGCCACCATCCAGACAATCAGCCACCATCCAGACAATCAGCCACCATCCAGACAGTCAGCCACCACCCCAACAATCAGCCACCTTGACTCCAATGGCCTTGAAGAGTTGTGGGTGTCTCAAGGGCAACTCCACCATCTCCTTGATCTGAGCCAACTGCTTACGACAGCCACCAATGTCGTCATAGCCTATCTCGTTGAGTGCCTCTTCCTCCTCCTGTGGGTGGTACAACGTGTGTGCTACTTGTGGTTCAGCAATATATATATATATATATATATATATATATATATATATATATATATATATATATATATATATATATATATATATATGTCAAATAAGATCCATCAAGAGATGTTTGACAATGGACTTCTTGAAGACACTTGCATCGGCCTTAGTGTTAAGTCATATTGACTATAACAACATGGCTTTAGTCAGCTTACTTGAAGTAGCAAGGCAGAGTATTCAATCCATAATCAATACAAAAGCCAGGTTCATTACAGAAGTAAGGAAATATGATCACATTACCCCTGAACTCAAGGAGTTTCAATGACTAAAAGTTGATGAGAAAATTAAATTTAAAATTGCTCTGCAGGTGTACAAGTGTTTGTCCAATGAGGGTTCTGCGTATCTGACACGTGGCCTAGTTTCGGTTGGTAGTCTGTCGGAAAAACACTGAAATCGGTTAAGTCAAAGGATGTTGGTCCCAACAAGCACAAGTTCAAATCATTAGGATTAGGAAGGTTCAGCTTCAGCGGACCTATGTTGTGGAACAACCTGCCTGAGAGCTTAAAATCTTCAAGTTCAACAAAATCATTTTGTAGATCTCTGAAGACTTACCTGTTCAATGAATCTTTTCCCTCATCATAATAAAATACTGTACTTCTTTTTTGAAAATAATTTCATTTTATTTATTTATTTCTATTTTTACTTTTTTTACTATATTTATAATAATAAAACGTTTTGAGCGGCCTCGGAACTCTACGGGGTTGACGCCACTATAATGATATTCATATGTTTTTTGTATTGTATCGTATATAAAAATTAAAAAATAAACATGATACTTCTCCATCTCCCTCTCCCCTCCACGCATACCAACAACTCCTTCCCCCTTCTTTCTCCCCACATACCTCCCTCTTGACAGGGTCTCCCTCGCAGTGAATGACAGTGTCGGGCGCCACTATGCAATATTGTGATGGGTCTGTCTCGATCACCTGTACAAGGTGGATTAAGAAGGTGGAGAAGGGCTTGGGAAGATGAAGGAGGGCTTGGGAGGTAGAGGAAAGATTTGGGAAGATGGAGAAGGGAATGAAGGAGGTGGATGGGATAGAGAATGGAGGAAAGGGAGAAGTTGAAAAGGTGAGGTGTGAGGTACAAAGGATGACGTGGTGGTGGCACCTGATAAACAACAGAGCATTGTTCCCTCTTCCTTGTACCTCCTACTTGATTGTATTGCATTTCCCCTCCCACTTCTATCCCCCCTCTAGGCTCTTGCACTTGATCATTTCATTCTGCCACTAACAATCATTCGCCTATGATACTAACTACACCTATACCAACTTCACCACAACCACCCCTCCTCCTCTCACACCCACCTTGAACTCCACAGCCCTCATGCCTCCACGCACCAGGAAAATGTCTCCCTTGTGCACTGGCCTGTTGTGCAAACATTAACTCGTATTTTTATGATTGAATAATTAGACATTGGTTTTGAAAATAAATCATGGTATTCATTATTATTTATGAAATACAGTGAAATAATTATCAAAAAATGAAAAACATAATTAAATAATAATAATAATAATAACAATAATAATAATAATAATAATAATAATAATAATGATAATAATAATAATAATAATAATAATATTAATAATAATAATATGAGGGGACTGGCCTGTAGGCCTCCAAAAAGTAGGGCTTCAAGTACACTTCAAAGAGGTTTCTGTGGTGGTGGTGTGGTGTGGTGGTAGTGTGGTGTGGTGTGGTGTGGTGTGGTGTGGTGGTGGTGTGGTGTGGTGGTAGTGTGGTGTGGTGTGGTGTGGTGGTGGTGGTGTGGTGTGGTGTGGTGTGGTGTGGTGTGGTGTGGTGGTAGTGTGGTGTGGTGGTGGTGTGGTGTGGTGTGGTGTGGTGTGGTGGTGGTGGTGTGGTGTGGTGGTAGTGTGGTGTGGTGGTAGTGTGGTGTGGTGGTAGTGTGGTGTGGTGTGGTGTAGTGTGGTGGTGTGGTGTGGTGTGGTGTGGTGGTGGTGTGGTGTGGTGTGGTGGTAGTGTGGTGTGGTGGTGGTGTGGTGTGGTGTGGTGTGGTGGTGTGGTGTGGTGGTAGTGTGGTGTGGTGGTAGTGTGGTGTGGTGGTAGTGTGGTGTGGTGGTAGTGTGGTGTGGTGTGGTGGTAGTGTGGTGTGGTGGTGGTGTGGTGTGGTGTGGTGGTAGTGTGGTGTGGTGTGGTGGTGGTGTGGTGTGGTGGTGGTGTGGTGTGGTGGTGGTGTGGTGTGATGTAGTGGAAATGTGTGGTACAGTAGCATTGATAGAGGTAGTGGCAGTGTGGTAGTGGTAATGTGGTAGTGGTAATGTGGTAGTGGCAGTGTGGTAGTGGCAGTGTGGTAGTGGCAGTGTGGTAGCGGCAGTGTGGTAGTGGCAGTGTGGTAGTGGCAGTGTGGTAGTGGCAGTGTGGTAGTGGCAGTGTGGTAGTGGTAATGTGGAGTAGTAGTGGTAATGTGATGGTGTAAGGGCACCATAACGTGGTAGTGGTCATGTGATGTGGTAGTGGTGAAAGGGGTACATAATGACGCTATTAAGAAAATTATTTTTATTAAAATTTTTCAGTTTATTTTTCAGATAATTGATTTTGACATGATACTGGTGATGACTCCTGGGTGGTGTAGTGGCACTTGTGTAACTTGTAGCCAACACCAGTTAAGCTTTAATATATTAGTTATTAACTCAAGTTATTATTATTATTATTATTATTATTATTATTATTATTATTATTATTATTATTATTATTATATTATTATTATTACTGTGAATAGTATTATTAAATTATTATTAAGTATTTTACAGTTTAGAATTACTAGAAACGGTGGTTGAAGACAATTCTTGTGGTTGAGTGGAGATGATGGAGATTGTATGCAGAGTGGTGGTGGTTGAGTGGAGATGATGAAGATTGTATGCATAGTGGTGGTGGTTGAGTGGAGATGATGAAGATTGTATGCATAGTGGTGGTGGTTGAGTGGAGATGATGGAGATTGTATGCATAGTGGTGGTGGTTGAGTGGAGATGATGGAGATTGTATGCAGAGTGGTGGTGGTTGAGTGAAGATGATGAAGATTGTATGCATAGTGGTGGTGGTTGAGTGGAGATGATGGAGATTGTATGCATAGTGGTGGTGGTTGAGTGGAGATGATGGAGATTGTATGCATAGTGGTGGTGGTTGAGTGAAGATGATGAAGATTGTATGCATAGTGGTGGTGGTTGAGTGGAGATGATGAAGATTGTATGCATAGTGGTGGTGGTTGAGTGGAGATGATGAAGATTGTATGCAGTGGTGGTGGTTGAGTGGAGATGATGGAGATTGTATGCATAGTGGTGGTGGTTGAGTGGAGATGATGGAGATTGTATGCATGGTGGTGGTGGTTGAGTGGAGATGATGGAGATTGTATGCAGTGGTGGTGGTTGAGTGGAGATGATGAAGATTGTATGCAGTGGTGGTGGTTGAGTGGAACAATTGGAGAAATTTTCCACACACCCAGTGAGTCCCTCTACAGTGTCATCAATGGGTAAAATATGCACCCTCTTTCCATACTTCACATCTGCACATGCCTGAATGCTGTGGAAAAAATAAAATTTGAAATGTGATGACGGACATCATGGCATTTTGAAGAATAAAATAATTTTTATTTCAAAATAAAGTTTTAATGTCCATTAAAATTTAATATATTAAAATATAAATAAAATATTAAAATTTAATTTAAAATAGAATTGACTTTAGATGACCATTCTTGAACATACCTGACAATATCTCCCAGACGAACTCTAAGATTATTCCGAACAATTCTATTAATACGAATTTTCTCATCTGCCAACCCTTCTTCTGACAATATGATGCATACAGTTTCTTTTCTGCGTTTGCCCTTCAACAAGACTGAATCTCCACGGAAGAGTTGTAACTCATCCATCTTTGCCTGGAGGGTTAGTTTGTAAATATTAGAATAAAAACAAAAAGACGTAAATGAGTTTGAGGAAAAAGTAGTAACTTGAAATTCTTCTGTCACAAACCTGTGATACGGATACTACGGAGTTGTCCTCGCTTATAGCCTCCTCAACCACCAGCCTGTTCGGCTTGGCCTTGCGTCTCAATATGGCAGTCGCCAAATCATCTTGACTGTTAAATTTATTCAGTTTTTTCTAATTAAGTTAATAGAAGGTTTACAACGTTCATTAGGAATGCAACATTTTTTAAGCGTCAAAACTTAAAATTATCAGATATATTTGATTTTTAATTATCATATTTTATAAATTGGGAAGAATTTGAATTAATTAGGTTTTTATCTCTTTAAAGTGTTATATTAGTCGGCAAAATTTTGTATTGTTTTGAAACTTGAGAAAAAATTTTCTATTAAAAAATTATTTTATCTGAGATATTTATTCAAACCATAAACCTACTTTTGTCCTTCACTCATGTTTCAAAATTGTAATTCTCGTGAATATATTTATAATAAACCCTGGGATGACAAAGCGAATACACAGCTCGATGTGTCAAAGATTCAAATAGTTAATCTATGTAAGGATTTAAAATTTAATTTTTCGGTTTGAGGTTATTTAAACCTACTACAAACTAAAGATTTTATTTTTTTAGAATTATATATTTTTTTTAATTTTAATTATGATTTTTAAAAATAAAAGAAAAATAGGTGAACATACCAGACAATTGTATTCACATCATTTTATTATCTTACATGAAATAATGATGAAAATATAGTCTATAAAAATTTTAGGTTTTTCAATTTTTAAGCCATGAAAAACTGTCATATTGAGAAATCTTAGAGAATATCAATATGAAGCGTTTCAATCCATCTCAGGGGCATTACGACATTTAAAGCCCACAGCATCATGTACATACTTTTTATAATCAAAAAAACTATCACAACCCTTTTTCAACAAAAAAAATATCGAACATCTTATCCAAGTTTACAAAAATTTGATTTGCGCCCCAATCAGGTCATTGTAGATTTTGAAAAAGGCCGTTTCGATGAATTTTAATAAGTAAAAGCCTTACGAGCCTTACCTCAGAAAATTAAATACAAATTGCGAGTGAAAATTCATAACTGATTAAATTAAAATTATATTTTTTAAAATAAAAAAATTGAAAGCTTGAAGAGTTTTAATTTCCAAATAATATTTCATCATGAACAACAAAAATTGAAAAACTTATATAAAACTGATGTGATACAATTATCAAAAGTATCAAGATAGTCAACATGAATACAAAAAAGAAATTTTTTTTGATAAACTCGCCATTAAATTGGCAATACAAATCATCCTCAGTACCCAATAAAAAGTGGAACTAATCCATCATAGTCTACGTAAAACTGTTTTTCATTATATTTTTATAAATCGCCATAAACGCTTTCATCACTGTAAGCAATGTACAAAAAGAAATCCTCCTCATGGTGGTCCTGGCAGAAAAAATGAAAAAATTCAAAGTTAGGTTTCTAACATAAAAGATCTTGATGACCACAGTTATGAAAATTGAAATAGTAATCGTTTTTTTTAACCAATTACTCAAAAACTTTGTCTAAATGTTCAATGAACAAAAATTAAGACAAAAAACTGCATCACCTGGTAGAGTTTTCCCATGGTGGTGCTGGTGGGTGGGATGACGTTGTCAACAAAGAAAAACAAAGCATCCTCGGGTCTCAGATTGACTCTCTTACGGATCAGAAAGTAGAACTGACCCAGCGTCAAATCCGACGGAACCAAATACTTTTTTTTGTCCAACTTTCCCACTCGGGCCCTTGGCGCTTTTTCCACGATAACCTGAAGTTTGGTTGAACACTTTTTAATGAAATTTGCGTTATAAAAACGATATAACTAGTCTCTCCCCTCATACTGTACATTATCCCACTCCAGGGCATTAACGACGTTCCTTTGTCATTAACTCTATCCAGATCGTTTGTGCTTTAAATAAACTAACTTTAATAAATTTTTATCATGAAACTCAAGTTTTGAAGTTGATTATGAAATATTTCATTCGATACACCGACTCCAAGAAAAATTTATTGTTATAAGGCTAATGCGTAATTACCGGAACCCTGTCTGGATACTTTTTTCTTATTTTTTCTCCCTCTGTGCGTCTTTTTTCAAAAGAATTTTCTTCTTTATACTCCCAAAACATTTTGACTTTTTAAAATTGATAAGTCAGGCAACAATTATCGAACGAGCTATCGCCAATAGATGTCAGATGTTAATTTAGTAAGTAAGAACAACAAGCATACATTTATTGCGCAATCTAAGACTATAAAAAGCAAGTGGAAGCAACATTTAAAAATTATCAAGTAAAAAAAACTCAAAAAATAATATTTAAAAATAAAATTTCAATTTTTTTAAATAATTTTTGCAAATATTATCTGAAATTCATTCTAACTGTCACAAGCAATACGGAGTAAGAAGTTGCTGGTTTATAAGTGATTCTACTTCGGTGGCAAGATCATGAAGTTTATCGTCTTTGACATCTTCCAACAAAAATTCAAAGTCATCGTCACCCAGAGAAACCTTATCGCCAACATCGTCATTCACAGTAACGGTTGTGCTTATAGCATCATAATCCTTACTGGCTTTCTGGTGGAATAGGGGTGGAGAGAAGGTTTGTAAATATGGATTTGAAAAGTTCACATGACGGAAAGATTGGTTGGCAAATTTCGGAGAATTCATTTCAGGGAAGCGAGGTTTGAGAATTTTGAAAGGGGTTTGTTGGTTTGATGGTTTGTCGTCTTGGTAAAACTGCTTTGTGTGTCTGTTATTCACGGGAGGTTGAGATTGGTCTTGGTTTATTCTTCTTTGCGGTCTAAAACTTTCATCAACACTGAAAAAGCTGTCGTTATCGGATTCGTTGGTGTTATAACGAAGGTCATTGTTGCTGTAACCGCCATCGTGTTTGTAGAAAGTTGAGTTTGGATTGTTGCTGTTATGATACATTTTATTGCTCCTTTTGATGACTTTCCTAAGTTCATCTTTTGGTGTGTATTTTCTGTTCCCATCCTTTGATCTGTACTTGCTACCCCTCCTATCATTCAAACTTATAGTACTGGCTGAAGAATACTGATCATTATGAACTTTTTTGTCTTTGTACTGCAAATAACTTTTTGTCAAGTTATTTTTTCTTTCTTTTGAAAACTCATCAAAACTATAATTTAATTTAATTT
Source organism: Branchellion lobata (assembly GCA_947562095.1). NCBI lineage: Eukaryota > Metazoa > Annelida > Clitellata > Hirudinida > Piscicolidae > Branchellion > Branchellion lobata. The sequence continues at coordinate 738,151 of OX387252.1, read as the reverse complement.
CTGACTTTGACATGGTTGGAATCTCATTATTTCCTTCTCGATTATCATACCTAACTACATTGTCCAACATTTCTTCAGACATCGACTTATTTTTCAAACGACCACGTTTTGGTTTTTTCTTAAATGAAAAAAACTTTCGAACTGAATTTTTTTTCTTTTTTTGAGGAACGTGAAAAGCCACAGGAACTTGTGTGAGAGTCATTCTTCTGGGATCCCGCCTTCTACTGCGATCTTCTTCGCTCAAAACCAACTTTTCGAGTCCTTTAAGGTCATAAAGCGCTTTAGGTAAAAGCTTAATTTGATTATTAGACATATCCAAACTTTTTAAACTTTTCAAATAACCAATATCTGGCGCTATCTTTTCAATTTTGTTTTCACTCAAATGGATTTCTTCTATCCATTTCAATCTGTACACTCCTCTAGGCATTTCAACTAGGTGGTTGTAATTGGCACGTAGAATTTGGAGTCTTGGAACGTTCAATAGCGACACAGAAACCAAATCATTGTGGTCCACATCGAGAAGTTGAAGAGTGGGAAAATTATCTAAAATATTTTTGAGATAGTTGTGTGAAACCTGCAATGACGCTAGTCGCTTCAGCTTGCAGAGTCTGGAGCTGAGATGGGTGAGTTGGTTGTGAGAGAGGTTGAGAGAGCGTAGCTCAGCCAGATCCCCAATGGAGGAAGGAAAGAGGCAGAAGTGGTTGGAAGAAAGATCTAGAACTTTCAACGATTTGAGCTGAGTCAGGTCAGAACTCAAAGCGTCCAGTTTGTTGCCGTTCATGACCAAGTGTTCCAGTTTTTGTAAACGTCGCAGTGGGTCTGGAAATTTGACAAAGGCGTTCTCAGAAAGATCCAGAAACACCAGCTGTTTCAAGTACACCAACGAATTTGGCAAGTTTATCAGACTATTTCTCGAAAGATCCAGTTTAGAAAGACTATTCAAAAGACCAAATCGTTTCGGCAAATATTCCAGAAGGTTGTCTTCCAGCCTCAAAAACTTTAAAGTCTTCAAACTGCTCAATTCTTCCGGTAGACTAACAATTCGGTTGTCTTGGAGATAAAGATGCAGCATTCTAGAACACTGTTCCAAATTTCGAGGTACCGTACTCAGCTTATTGTGGCTCAAATCGATCATTTTTAACTTTTTCAAATTTCCAATTTTTTCTGGAAGGGTCCATATTTTATTTCTGGAAGCTGTCAACACTTGAATCTTAGTGTAATTGAATATTTCTTCGTATATCTCATCCAAATTCCGATTTGAAATGTCGATCTGGATTAATCCAATGGAATTGACGACGGGTCTGATGTCATTATCGTTATTTTTGTTCCAGCCAAGCATTTTCGCTTCTATTAAACAAAATTTTTAATTTCACAAACTTTAACTCAGCGCTAAATAAATGTTTCAGCTTCAAACAATCTATCGTCGCTTACAAAAATATAATCTTATCAGAAAATTTGCAATGCGTTTTTTAGAATTATGTTTAAAGGCGCTCAACTTAAACGTTTTTGTTGGGAGTTCTTGTGCGTGTTGTGTGTGGAGGTTTTGCTGCACGTGTCTTCTGGATGCGAGCCAACTGGGTGAAACAAAGGTGCGCTTGTAACCTTCATGAATGAAAGTATGTATTTGCGAAAACATGAATCTTCTTTCTCAAAAATTAATTTTAATATTTCTTAAAATAAAATTTGAGAAAATTTTCTATTCTTTCATTGGACCCTTGGTACGTCGGAAAGTATCAAAAAGGCAAAAACCACTGTGTTTGTGAGCTTTGCTCGAAAGATTTTTGAAGTTTTTTTTACAAAAATATTAATTACTGAATGCTTTATTGAAAATCAAAAAAATCGAATTGTCATACTTAACTTTCAAGACGAAAACCTGTCTGATATCAAATCTTCAGAATAATTTCTCATCCCTACAAGTTGCGCACTTATTCACACAAAATATTAATAATGTTTCGTTTTTCATATTCAAACATTGACATCAAAAGAGTCACTATGACGTTGACACTGCCACAAAAGTTCTAGATTACGTCACTTTTATGAAAGGTCAGTCATCGAGGACAGAGGTCAAAAAGTTGATTCTTCCGCTTTCCCTGGCGTTTGAGTAGCGAGTGTAGGCATTTTTCTTGACCAGCTGAAACGCTTCCAGCTGTTTTTTCACCTCTCCAGGCTGCAAGTGGCAGTACTTGGCAAGGGTGTGGTCTGAACACCTGTTGAAACAACAGTCACACGCCAGACCCTTCTGTAGCTCACGTTTTGCATCCTCCACTTGACCCCTCTTCGAGAATCTGATTTTAGAAACGTTTTCATTGTTTTCATCTCTCCCATTAAACCTCCTCTCGCTCCAGCTCAGGCCATTACTACCATAGTCACTTTCTATAAAACGCTTTCTCACAACTCGCTCTTCAACATCTGCCAATAAAACAATTATTTTGTATTTTATTGAAACATGTAACTCTTCACAATTGGGAAGTGGTTCTATCATAGTAAGCTTGAAATATAACACTCAAAATAACTGTAGAAAACCCTATAAAAAATTTATCTAATTAAAATGTCGCTTTATAAATGTGTGAGAAAAGAAGCGATGATCAAACATAAGATCTCCGTGAATTTGTTCCATTATGACGATCTTCGAATTTAAAACTATTCATCACTTTAATATAAGTTGAAAAACGTATTATGGAAAAATATTTAATTAATTTAGTAAAATAAAAAAAAATAATGTAACTTAAAGCTATTCAAAAATTACTCACTTCTGCAAACGTTACATAGTCGAAGTGCCAGATTGACGTCACAAACACCTCTGGAACTAGCTGCCATTTCATCCATTTCGCTCAAAAAACAACCACTCCCGCCATATTCTTTCCATCGGCACGCCACTGGAGAGAGTATTAGTAGCGCTGCTAGTAGTAATCTTACAGAAAAAAGAATCATTTTCAAAAAATGGTTTTTTCCATGGTCTTATTCGTGTTTATATAGGCGAGATTTCAATTTGAAAATTAATTAAGTTTTAGACAGGTTTCATTTTCAAATAGAAATTCGGAAAGAATTCTTACGTGTTCTCCAATTGAATTTTTCAATTATTTTCATTTGAAATAAATATTTATATTTCACCGAATTCGATTTTTTAAACTCATTAGATTTTGGTTATGTGAGTCTAAAAGGCGCTAAAACTTTGTCTTTTAGCACTACCCTTGACCATTCCATTGTTTATATGAATCTTGTATGGATGCTGCCTTTGGTTAATTTAGAACAGTTAAATACAAAAAGCGTTCAAAATACATAAATCTATTTTTTTGCAATTTATTTTGAATTTCAGGTAAGTTGATTTTGTGAATTTTTTTGTTAATTTTTCTCTTGAAAGATGAGAACTATGAAAAATGATGTATAAAATATTGAATGAATGAATTTTAGCAGCGTGAATCAAACTTTTAATTTTTTTTCACAACCACGTCTATGTTGCAACTATTGTTTTTCAATTTATTGCGTTCAATTTTGCGGTCATTCATTTTTCGCTTTAAAAAGAACAAATAGCACATTAATTAAAGTAAAAAATAACAATATTCAGCCAAAAACCAGCAATCTCGTTCCAAAGATGGACGCTAACGTAGCCAACGGAGGGCTGGTTGATCCCACCAACCGCGTCACCTCAGCCGGCATTCCTCCTCAACCGATCATCTCCATCCAATCAAACACGCACCCCTCCAATTCCAACATTGCCAATCTTCCAAACACAAACTATCAGGTTTTTTTACAAAAAAAAAATCGTTTTTAGCGTTTATTTTTTCATAATTTAGTAAAACACTGAAAAAATCCTCTAAACTAATTTCTCCCCATGATGTTCAATTATTTCTCTTCATTTTCAGGTTGGCTCACTACCTCCAAATCTTTCTCAACAACTACCACAACAATTTCAACAAATCCAACCATTGCAACTTTATCAACAAATGTTGCTACAAAGTCAAGCTTTCAAACCAGGTATGTTTGAATTCCGCAGAATTCTATTCAAAATCGTCGTCATTTTCTCAATTATATTTATCTTTTCCGCGATTATTTATTATTTCTATAATTAAAAGTTTTTTCAAAAAAATTAAAAAAATTAATTTTTTTATGGATTTAAAAAAATTAATTTACTTTTCCAGGTCAACCAAACACCCCCCTTCAAGCCAATCCACAACAACACATGCAACAGCTTTTCCAACTGCAACAGTACTTGATGTTGCAAGGTATAGATTCACTTTTAAAACTACCAATTCGTCATTTTTGAGCTGGTTTTTATAGATTTTGAAACAAAAAAGTATTTTTAAAAATACATCAAAAAATTTAAGTTTTTTAATTTGATACATCATCAATAGTAAAGTATATAATATTAATTTAAACGTGTCTAAATACTCAGAGTGTATATATATATATATATATATATATATATATATATATATATATATATAGCTTGACTAACAAATATATAATAAATTTAAAATCTAATTAAATTATTTTATAATTTAATAAATTGATCAATTGGCTCAGCAGCGGCATATCAGCAGTCAGGATTGAATGCAGCAGCCAACAGGAATATGTTTGTGGCAGCACCGACAACAACAACAACCAATGCAACAACAACAACAACTTCTCTTGTGCAAAGCAACACCACTACAACACTTCCACCACTTCCACACTCAAGCACGCCATTCAAATCCAACAGTTACCCACACAATCAAGCAAGAATGTCTCTGCTGCCATCCCACTATCTCAACAACAACATTCTGAGCAACAACAACAACATCCTGAGCAACAACAACAACGCCAACAACATTATGTTGACGCAACTTCCATTCCAACAACAACAACAACAACAACAACAGTATTCTCTACTCACACAACTCGCTCAACAACAAAAACTCAATCCCACATCCAACCAAACCATCAACAGCCTACCAAAGAGTTTCAACACCCACCCAAATCCTATTCTTTTAGGTTGATATATTCTTTCAATATATTATTAATTAAAAATAATTATTTTATTTGTTAATTACTCATAATTTAATGCATAAAATTATAATTTCTAAAAATTTTCCATTCATCAACTCACTCACCCAACCAATAACCACCAAAGCCTTTCACCAACTGCAACAACAACAACAACAACATTTACAGGAAACTTTTTGCAACAGCCCAATGCCCAACAACAACCATTGTTGACGTTACAACAACAACAACAACAACCATTGTTGACGTTACAACAGCAACAACAACAACCAATGTTAACTTTGCAACAACTACAACACCTTTCTTCGCAACAACTCAAGCAACAACATTTGTTTCAACAATACCAACCCATAGCTCCCAGACTCAACTCTTTGGCTAACAACAACAACAACACCAATACTGGAAATGTTAATTACAACTGTACTAATCATAATATTAATAGTAATAATAATAATAATAATAATAATAATAATAATAATAATAATAATAATAATAATAATAATAATAATGATAATAATACATTAAAAACAAAGGCTGCTTCTCTTCTTTCAAGTAAATCTCATTTTGAAGTATTAAACGCAACTATAAGCACAAACACCACACACACACAAATACAACAACACATACACCACACATACACACAAATACAACACTACATACACACAAATACAACAACACAAACACCACACATACAACAATACTAACACCACACATTCACAAATACAACACACACTACACATTCACAAATACAACACACACTACACATACACATAAATACAACACAACCACATGCACAAACCTAACACACAATAAAAAATGAACGCACAAACACCACACATATTTAGACATACAATAGCACAAACGTACCCACATACGCACAGGTACATTCATGGATACAAGCAACAACAGTAACCACGCCTCTCCATGTCTCCCACCCAACATCAGCCAATCAAATCAGGTCCTGTCCATCGACCAAACACCACCTTCTAGAATCATCACTATTTCTCCCATCACAAATACTACAAACAAAAACATTAATAATAATAACAATAATAATAATAATAATAATAACAATAATAATAATAATAATAATAATAATCTCTACCAGAATCATAACAACAACGTGCAAAATCAAAATTCTCTTTTCAATAATCCATGCAACAAAAACCACAACGACACCAGCCAAAAGCAAGCGCCTAGCGGCAAAGCTGCTGCGCCTAGCGACGCTGATGTTGACAACGACAGACGCATAGCAACCGTCAAGCCGTACAACGTTGTCACGCACATCATTGAGGGCTTTGTCATTCAAGAAGGATCGGAACCTTTTCCTGTTTGTCGGGAGAAATGGATGGGGTGGGGGAGTGGGATGAGGGTGGAGTGAGGAAGTGGATGGGGTGGGAGAGTGGGATAAGGGTGGAGTGAGGAAGTGGATGGGGTGGGAGAGTGGGATGAGGGTGGAGTGAGGAAGTGGACGGGGTGGGAGAGTGGGATGAGGGTGGAGTGAGGAAGTGGATGGGGTGGGAGAGTGGGATGAGGGTGGAGTGAGGAAGTGGATGGGGTGGGAGAGTGGGAAGAGGGTGGAGTGAGGAAGTGGATGGGGTGGGGGAGTAGGATGAGGGTGGAGTGAGGAAGTGGATGGGGTGGGAGAGTGGGAAGAGGGTGGAGTGAGGAAGTGGATGGGGTGGGAGAGTGGGATGAGGGTGGAGTGAGGAAGTGGATGGGGTGGGGGAGTGGGATGAGGGTGGAGTGAGGAAGTGGATGGGGTGGGAGAGTGGGATGAGGGTGGAGTGAGGAAGTGGATGGAGTGGGGTGAGTGGGATTAGGGTGGAGTGAGGAAGTGGATGGGGTGGGAGAGTGGGATGAGGGTGGAGTGAGGAAGTGGATGGGGTGGGGGAGTGGGATGAGGGTGGAGTGAGGAAGTGGATGGAGTGGGGTGAGTGGGATGAGGGTGGAGTGAGGAAGTGGATGGGGTGGGAGAGTGGGATGAGGGTGGAGTGAGGAAGTGGATGGGGTGGGAGAGTGGGATGAGGGTGGAGTGAGGAAGTGGATGGGGTGGGAGAGTGGGATGAGGGTGGAGTGAGGAAGTGGATGGGGTGGGAGAGTGGGA
>OX387252.1:708561-713561 GCA_947562095.1 Branchellion lobata | reverse complement strand
CTCTCTTGTCTTAATAGTTATAAATAAATTAATAATAACTTGAATAAATTCATTTTGATGGAAAATTAAAGATTAAATAATAAATTAATTATCATTTTTTAATGAATTTCACACAAGGGTCTGGAGGAGCTGGATGAGGAGTTCAAAGAGAATTATTTGGAAATTCTCACTCAGTTTTATCAGTTATTTGAAGCCATTCACAAATACATCACAGATCTCAACAAGTCAGATTAAAAAAAATATATATAAATATAAAATTGTTTAAAAAAAACAACTTTATGTTATAATGTTATAAAATCTTTATGTTATAAGTGATTTTCTAGATAATACTGAATAATAGGATTATTGAAAAATGAAGCGTAATACTCTTAGATTTGAAGTTATTTATTGTGCAGGTGTGTGGAAGAGTTGAACGAGGGCCTGCACATACAACAAACAGTGGAGTCTGTGCTGCAGGACGAGGATGGAAAACAGCTCATGGTGCGACTAACCACCATTGGCCCATCTCTTTTCTCATATTCTTGTTCATTCTTTCAATCATTTATTCTTTAATTCATGAAATAATTCATTTTTTTACTCAGAAGTTGTTTTTTAAGTTCATTATTCAAATTTATTATTATTATTTTTTCAATTTATTTTAATTAACAGTTTTTTATTCATTCTTTCATTCATCAATTCATTTCTACTTCACTCATCCATCAATCCATGCAGCTAGAAGGTTTGTTTCTGTATGGGGTGATGATGATGATGATGGATGCGGAGATTGAAGGAGGGGTGAGAGAAAAAATGCTGGTGTCCTTCTATAGATACTCGTGAGTTGTAGTGATTATGTATTTAGCTATGATATATAAATAAACATTAATGATTACCATAATAATAATAATAATGAAAATAATGATAATAATAATAACAACAACAACAACAACAATAATAATAATAATAATAATAATAATACTACTAATAATAATAATAATACTAATAATAATAATACTAATAATAATAATACTAATAATAATAATAATAATAATAATAATAATGATTTAAAAAAAATCCTTATTATTTCTAATTTTGTTTTTTTATTATCATTATTATTTTTATTTATTTTTTTTATTAATATAAATTTTAAAAAATTAATAAAATAAATAGATGACTCAACTATCCACTCATTTTTCAATTTATTGAATTTTTTTTCAGTTAATCATTCATCTTTCGCTACCATCTCTTTGATTTCTTTCCACCATTCATTCCTTCTTTCCACCATTCATTCCTTCTTTCCATCATTCATTCCTTCTTTTCATCCTTCATTCCATCTTTCCATCATTCATTCCTTCTTTCCATCATTCATTCCTTCTTTCCATCATTCATTCCTTCTTTCCACCATTCATCCCTTCTTTCCATCATTCATTCCTTCTTTCATCATTCATTCCTTCTTTCCATCATTCATTCCTTCTTTCCACCATTCATTCCTTCTTTCCATCATTCATTCCTTCTTTCCATCATTCATTCCTTTTTTTCATCCTTCATTCCATCTTTCCATCATTCATTCCTTCTTTCCACCATAATTCGTTACTTAGTTCCACCATTAATTTCACCATTTTTCACCCCCAACATTCACACATTCTTCTCTCCCCCCCTTCCCCTCTTCTTCCCCCTTCTTCCTTCTTCCTTTTTCCCCCTCCTCCCTTTCCCTCTCTCCTTCCCTTCCTTTCTCTTCTCCTTTCACCCCCTCTTCTTTTTCTCCTCCCACCTTCTCTTCCTCCCCCTCCCAGTCCATCTCGTTCCACCTCGGACAGCAGTGTGGATGATGTGTGCAAGTTGATGAGGAGTTGTACCAACGTCAAAAAATCCACTCGAGGCCCTGAAGAATACTTGAGGTGGGTTAGAAGTGGGTGGGGGGAGTTTGGAGTGGGTGGGGGGAGTCAGAAGTGGGTGGGGGGAGTTAGGAGTGGGTGGGGGGAGTCAGGAGTGGGTGGGGGGAGTTAGGAGTGGGTGGGAAATGTTTGGGTGTGGGTGGGGGAAGTCAGGAGTGGGTGGGGGGAGTTTGGAGTGGGTGGGGGGAGTTTGGAGTGGGTGGGAAATGTTTGGGTGTGGGTGGGGGGAGTTAGGAGTGGGTGGGAAAAGTTTGGGTGTGGGTGGGGGGAGTCAGGAGTGGGTGGGGGGAGTTTGGAGTGGGTGGGGGGAGTTAGGAGTGGGTGGGAAATGTTTGGGTGTGGGTGGGGGGAGTTAGGAGTGGGTGGGAAAAGTTTGGGTGTAGCTTCAGGTGAGTTTAGGTGGGCCTTGAGATTGAATGGGTTAATTTTGATAAATTATGGTGCCCTTGGGTAGATTTGTGTGAGTTAAGGTAGATTTGGGTGAGTAGGGTAGATTATGGTGGGTTTTGGTAGAATTTGGGTGAATAGGTGAGTGGCTGAGATGTCTCAGGGTAGGTAAGGGTGATTGTGGTCAGGTTTGGTAATAGGGGTTGGTTAAGAATGGGGAGAATTGGTTTAGCTGGGTGGGTTGGTGTGTGGGTGGGAGTTGGTTTAGCTGGGTGGGTTGGTGTGTGGGTGGGAGTTGGTTTAGCTGGGTGGGTTGGTGTGTGGGTGGGAGTTGGTTTAGCTGAGTGGGTTGGTGTGTGGGTGGGAGTTGGTTTAGCTGGGTGGGTTGGTGTGTGGGTGGGAGTTGGTTTAGCTGGGTGGGTTGGTGTGTGGGTGGGAGTTGGTTTAGCTGGGTGGGTTGGTGTGTGGGTGGGAGTTTGTGAAAAGTGGGTAGGATTGATGAAGGTGAGGAGGAGTGAATGCACGTTGAGTAGAAGTTGGCATCAGTGGTTTTGAAAGTTGAACTTATAATAACCAGTGAATATTCAAATTATTCATTTAAATAATAAAGCGCTACATTATTCGCCCACCAGACGAGTTTCTATAGATCACTCCTTCATCTCCATGGTGATCGGACGTTTGAGGTCTGGTGACGTTTACAACCAACTGGTCATCTTCCCCCACCCTGAACATCGCTCAACCGCTCTAGCAACACAAGCTTCAATTCTTTTGGTTACACTCCACCTCACTCCATCCATCCTCCACAACCAACACTCCGTCATGAGGGAAATTGTTGATAAGTTCTTCCCGGATAACTGGGTTATTGTTACTTCTAAAAAAATTTCGATTCATGCTTTTAATTTTTGTTTTATGTTTTTTTTAAGTTAATTAATTAATTAATTTATTTATTTATTCTTTGATCAGGCATTAATTATTCCAAAAATTCCTTCTCCACCATCCACCAATAGAATTCATCTTATACTCACTCCAGTTTAAACCAGCCTGTTATTCACTTACCTCAGATCCACCACCCACTACCCACCACTCACCCATTTCTCAACCACCATCTATCTACCCACTCAACCATCTACCCACCACTCAACCATCTACCCACCACTCAACCATCACCACCATTCACTCACCCATCGTCCCTCCAACCTCCTACCACCCACCATCCCTCCAACCTCTTACCAACCACCACCCATCATCCCTCCAACCTCCTACCAACCACCACCCACCATCCTTCCAACCTCCTACCAACCACCACCAACCATCCCTCCAACCTCCTACCAACCACCACCCACCATCCCTCCAACCTCTTATCAACCACCACCCACCATCCCTCCAACCTCTTACCAACCACCACCCACCATCCCTCAAACCTCCTACCATCCACCACCCACCATCCCTCAAACCTCCTACCATCCACCACCCACCAATCCCTCCAACCTCCTACCATCCACCACCCACTCGCCACCCACACAGGTGATCAGCATCTACATGGGAAGAGTGGTCAACCTCATAGAGGCATGGTCCCCTTACAAGGCGGCCAGTCAGGCCCTCTCACACACTGTCGACAGCAACAACATCAGGAGCGTTGTAAGGGCAAGATTCAATCGGATTTCAACTTAAGTTTAGATTGGGTTGTTTTATATTATAGTGAATTATATTATATTATATCGTATTGAGTAATATGATTTTATTTTATATCAAGTTATATTATACTATATTATATTATTCTATATTATATTATATTATATTATATTATATTATATTATATTATATTATATTATATTATATTATATTATATTATATTATATTATATTATATTATATTATATTATATTATATTATATTATATTATATTATATTATATTATATTATATTATATTATATTATATTATAATATATTATATTATATTGTATTGTACTATATTATATTATATTATATTATATTATATTATATTATATTATATTATATTATATTATATTATATTATATTGTATTATATTATATTATATCATTATATATTTTATTATATTATATTATGCTATTTAAATTTACTATATTTTGCGCTGTATAAATTTGGCAGATATTCTGATTATGCTTGTTGTTTTATGGATGTTTTTCGCTGAGAGGATTTGTCACGCGTGCGTCCACACACGAACGCAGACATGCAAACACAAGGAGAACCTCACAACACTGGTCCCCAAGCTCCGCCTTATCCTGAAAGAGGGAACTCTGACTGAAGAGTACGTCATGAAACACAGCAACAAACTGATCGACCTGGTTCGTATTTGCAACGTCACGTTACGCTGGTTGCTTCTTCATACTGCTCCCGATCCTACGCTTGGTGGGTGGGTGTGGTTGAATAGGTGGGTGTGGTTGAATGGGTGGGTGTGGTTGAATGGGTGGGTGTGGTTGGATGGGTGGGTGTGGTTGGTGGATGTGAAGGGTGAGGAGATGAGGGGGAAGGTGATTGGGGAGAGTGGGTGAGGATTGGTTGAGGATAAATGTGGGAGGAGAGAGGGTGAGTAGTTGGATGGGGCGAAGGATGAGGTGGGGGGTTGAATGAGAAAAAGTGGGGGAAAGAAAAAGAGTTCGGTGGGTGGATTAGAAAGATCCATCTATTCACCCACCCAGCCATCTAACCATCAATCCATTTATTTATCCACATTTTATCTATCCACCCATCAACTCATCC
>OX387252.1:673561-693561 GCA_947562095.1 Branchellion lobata | reverse complement strand
GAATTTTAAGGACAGAAAAGACGAAATTCAAGACTTGATCGAGTCACAAAGAAGTTAAAAAAGTACGAAGATGGAAAGAAACCTTTAACATTTTTTTGCAGTATTTTTTATTAAACTTACTTTTTAACCCGATTATGTGTTTTAAAAATAAAATTTATTTTTTCAAACTTGGATGTTTTTCAATAATGTTTCATTATTGGCTACTTCGTCTACCTTAACTATCTATCAACTTGATAATCTTTTGTACAGCTCTGTACATTTGAAAGCATTGGAATACTACAGTTTAAAAAAATACATAAATTCAACTTAATTCAATGAATAATTATTCATAATAATTATTATCCACTAAATAGTTTAAATTTAATAAAGTTTAATTTTATTTTTATTTTAATTTAATTTAATAAGTATTTAATTTAACATTCTTTTAATATAAAAGTAATTTTATTTAATATTAACTTAATACAAACTTTTTTTAATTGAAAATTCATTTATTTATCTCTATCAACCTGCTCTGTAGCTCCAGAGTCATACAGCAAGACACCACATAAGCCAACACCCGCAACAAAAAACACCACGCAGATCAGGGCATATATGATCAGCGTCTCCAGGTAAGAGCTACAGGCGATGATGACGCAGTAGAAGAAATACATTGACACGGCCAGGGAGACGGACACAGCAGCACAAGCAAGCATCCACGCGTGTTTTTTTGAGAATTGGTCTTTGGTGGGTTTTTCTGAGAAGTAGCGACTGCGACACAATGCCTCCGTTAAAAGGTTGATGGAGTAGAAGATGGAACAGATGAAGTGAGCTATGAGTGACTTGGGAAGATTGTCTGAGGGCTTGGAGAAGCGTTTTTGGAGTTGTGAGTTGATGGAGGAGGAAGGAGTCACAGGAATTGTGGGTGCTTTGTACTTCATTCTGATGGGTCTGGTGGTAGTGATGGTGGTGTTGATAGTGGTGTTGTTGATGGTGGTGGTGTTGATAGTGTTGATAAAGGCCGTGTTGCTAGTGGTAGAGTTGGTGGTATTGAAAGGAAGCTAATGGCGATTATGTTGGAGTTTTTAAGGACGAAGTAGTGACCTTAAGAGGACAGCTGAGAAAACAAGTTAGCAGTGGTGGCGTTAGTGGAAATGGAGGTGGTTATTGTGGAAGAAGAAAAGCAGATGGTAAGGAAGGTCGTGGTAGAAAATGAGGTTTACTGGTTGGGGTTAAGGTGTAGAGAAGCTAATGTGAAGTTTTATTTTTTTAGAGTAGAAAGATTGCAGAATAGGGTGTCGTAAAAGTGGTGGTTTAAGGTTGATTAGTGAAGTTGGCTGGCGAATTGAGAAGGGTGGAGTACTATGAGAAGTGGCCATGGAAGCAAGAAGTATACAAAATTAAAAAAATAATAATTTGCTTGCTTTTGATTCAAAATAAAACCAAAAAACTCACGCGAGATGTTGTAGACGTGACAAAAATCCTACAGTCCGGTAACCCACTTGGCGAAGAAAGTCGACAGAGCGCTAATTAAGTATCAGTTAATTAATTAATTAATTAATTAATTATATTAACTTGAAATATGTTCAATCAAATGTTCGACGACTCACCTCAGACTCAATTCTTCCTTCACAGTCTGAACACGAAAAACTCGAAAGTTAGTACGTGTTTTCAATCGATAAATGCCCCGGCTGTTGCTTATTGGTGATGATGATGATGATGATGATGATGAGGATGATGATTACTATGATAATGATGATTATAGCAAGTTCTGTTGATAGGATGACAATAAGTCATGACGATAACGGTAGGAATGATTGATGGTGATGGAAATGAGGACTGTAGGGATGATAAGGAAGTTGAAGTTAATCGGGCATGTAGGCTTGGATAATTTATGAATAATGTGTTTATTGATAAAAAAAATTAGTTAAATGTTTTGATTAGATTTTTTTTTAAATTTTGAAATGTAGAAATGAAGAAATCAGATCCACGTTCATTCTATTCTATAACCGAACACTTCGCTTAAATAATCGTACATATTCATATACAAATAAATAGAAAAATTACAATCACGCATCAAGCGTTGGAAATTTTTTTTAATAACGAGAGAGAATTCTATTTTATACATTTTTAAAATTTAAAAAAAAACTGAAAATTAAAAACTAACCTTTGGAAGTATAAAAAATACCTAAAAAACGTCCCTATTGAAAAATAAAGGATTGAGAATAGGTTGTATGTCGTTTGGATGAAAAAAAAAAAAAAAAACAACACTACAGTTTCATAGTTAACTAAAACCTTTTGCAGAGTGGAGTCCAGCTTAAATAACCAATAAAAAAATCTTTAAGAATGAATTTTAATGATAAAAATGTGAAAAATTATTTTTGTTAATGAGTTAAGAAATAAAATCGTTAGGCAGAAGATATGGAACTTAAAATGAAGAAGATGAAAAACTTGTTAATAGTGGAATAGGAGCGAAGGTACATGATTGAGGTGGTGTATGCCATCAAGTCTATGTCTAAACAATTCTTTGAAAGTTTATAAACCAAATCGGGTGAATCATGAAAGGAGAATTATTCGTGAAATCAGAAATCCTAACAACTGAAAGTTAACAGTTATTTTCAATAGAAATTTTGCTAATGACTTGTACATTTGCACGCTTTAATGTATGAATTGATAATTTTTTTATTTAAAACAATTACCAACTTTGATTATAAATTTTCGCTCTTCTATTCTATTATCTAGCAGTGCTATCTTAACGACGTGTTAGTGATTAACAAAATATTACGAAAATAAATACTCAAAATAATAGCACCTCTCATCAGCGTCGTCATCATCATCATCATCATCATCGTCATCATCATCATCATCATCATCATCATCATCATCATCATCATCATCATCATAACAAAGAATTTGAATATGCTATCATGATCAACCACGTTTCAGCTTTTTTCAACTGATCTACCTCCAAACAACCTTATTTTATCCAAAATCACGGACCACCTTTTCCCCATTTTCAGAGCGCCCCCACCGACCATACCCCCCCCCCCCTCTCCCCCACCAGAACTTTCCAATTCTACCCCTTCTCTTATTGGTCCTCCTTGTGTTCACGTGGGTAGTACTTGGCGAGTAGCGAGGCTGGAATCCTCTTGAGCATTTCCTTCGGGAAGATTCTCAGCAACTGCCAGCCAATCTGTAGCGTCTCAAAGATCGTGCGGTTCTCATATGGACCTGTGTGTGTGTGTGTGTGTGTGTGTGTGTGTGTGTGTGTGTGTGTGTGTGTGTGTGTTTTTAACTGAAAACTTGCTCTTTTTTCAATGCTTCAAAACTACTTCAGTCAGTCGTAAAATCTCATTTCAACATTTATCCTCATATCTACCTAATTCCCCCAATTGAAAAATCCATTTATCCACTTAACACTAAAAACATTCATCCATCCATCCATCTATCCATTCATTCATCCATCCATCCATCCATCCACCAACTCAAACCCCTTTTGAACCATCCAGCCATCTACTCACCCACCAACAACCCAATCTACCAATGGCCCCACCAGAACTCAAATCTCAACAAATCACCCGCCAAACATTCTTAGAACCCCAAAAACCTCACTAACCAGAAACCTCATCACTCAAAAGCCACCCATCCAGAAACCTTACCCCCCCCCCCTCCATACTCTGAGCAATAAAAGTTTTTTCGAACTTCTGCAGGAACTCCAGGTAGAGGAGGTCCTCTGGACTCAAGGCCTCTTCTCCCACCACGGCCTTCATCGCCTGCACGTCCTTGCCGATGGCGTAACAGGCGTACTGTGGTGTGATGGAGGGTGGATGTATGGAGTGGTGTGGTGGAGGATGGTTGTATGGAGTGGTGTGGTGGAGGATGGTTGTATGGAGTGGTGTGGTGGAGGATGGTTGTATGGAGTGGTGTGGTGGAGGATGGTTGTATGGAGTGGTGTGGTGGAGGATGGTGTGAAGAGAAGTGGTGTGGCAGAGAAACGAAGCGGTATGATGGCGAGAGAGGCCTGTTAGAGGGCAATGAAGTTGAAAGAAGAGTGGTGTGAAGTTGAAACGCGATTGGTAGGAAAATGGCTTCGAAAAAAAGATGGAAAAGTATTATTATTATTATTATTATTATTATTATTATTATTATTATTATTATTATTATTATAAGTAATTATTCTTCACCCTTCTAAAAATAACTTCTTCCACGCCCACCCACCAGCTGATTGGACACGTCGGCATGGTCCTCACGTGTCATGTCGGCTCCGATGGCGGACTTCATCAGACGTGACAAGGAAGGAAGCACGTTGATTGGTGGATAAATCTGGAAAGGCGGAGTTCGAATGAGGAGTGAAGGTGGTGATGGGTGTGGTTGAAAGAAGTGTATTTTCATTGAATCGAAAATATTTTTATATTTCATCATTAAAAAACCACTATTAAAATATTCACCATCATCATCATCATCATCACCATCATCATCATCATCATCATCATCATCATCATCATCATCATCATCATCATCATCATCACCACCATCACCTGTCTGTTATGTAGCTGACGATCCACATATATTTGACCCTCGGTGATGTAGCCAGTAAGATCAGGGATGGGATGGGTGATGTCTAGAGGATGGATGGATGGATGAATGGATGGATGGATAAGTGAATGGATGGATAAATAGATGGATGGGAAAGTGAATGGATGGATGAGTGAATGAATAGATGAACAAATGAGTGAATGAATGGACGGAAGAATAAATGAGTGAATGGATAGAAAGATGTCGAAACCTAGTGGCCTCGAAACTCTACGGGGTTAATGCCACTATAATAATATTCGTGTTTGTATTGTATAAAGATGGATATACAAAAATAGGTGAAATATATAAATGGGTGGATAAATATATGAATATAATCATAATTTCACCATAAAAACGTCTTCTCTCCCTTCAAAGCACCCTTTTAACCCTAACAAACACACCATCACACCCCCCCTTCCTGCCAACCAACACACCATCACACCCCCCCTTCCTGCCAACCAACACACCACCCCACCACTCTTTCTGCCAATCAACACACCACCCCACCACCCCTCCTGCCAACCAACACACCGTCGTTGGGCATGGTGAGAATGGGGATTTGGGTGATGGAGCCATTCCTGCCTTCCACCCTTCCAGCCCGCTCGTAGATGGTGGCCAGATCGGTGTACATGTAGCCAGGGAAACCTCTGCGCCCTGGCACTTCTTCTCTCGCCGCTGAAACCTTCAAGGGTGGTGGTGGGTGCATGGAGGAAGAGTGATAGAGATGGATGGAGGGTGGAAGAAAGTGAAACAAATGGAGGATGGAGCAAACGAAAGAAGAAAAACGTTTTGGGAGGAAGGTATGACAGGTTTTGTATTTCTGCGTTAGAAGGTGCTAGTGAATAGCCTCGGCCATGGAGCAGTTCCCTACTATCTTCTCCTCTCTCCCTCCCAACTTTGTTTCGTCTGTGTGTTTCCAAACTTTCTCTTTTTCCTTATCCTCTTCTCACTTCTCCTTTTCCTTCTCCTTTTCCTTCTCCTCCTCCTCCTCTTCCTCCTCCTCCTCCTCCTCCTCCTCCTCCTCCTCCTCCTCCTCCTCCTCCTCCTCCTCCTCCTCCTCCTCCTCCTCCTCCTCCTCCTCCTCCTCCTCCTCCTCCTCCTCCTCCTCCTCACCTCTCGGAGTGCCTCAGCGTAAGAAGACATATCAGTCATGATGACTAGCACGTGTTTCTCACACTGGTAAGCCATGAACTCAGCCGTGGTAAGAGCTATGCGCGGTGTGATGATTCTCTCGATGCTGTGGTGGTGAGTGGTTTATAATGGTGAGTCATAGTGAAGACTGTGATATGAGGGGTGGGTTTTGATAGTGATGATAATCATCCACCATCCAAATACTCATCCATCCAACCACACACCCACATATACTCATCCATCCATCCACCCATCCACCCTTCCTCACGTGGGGTCGTTAGCGAGGTTGAGGAAAAGACAAACATTGTCCATCGATCCATTCTCCTCAAAGTCCTGCTTGAAAAACCTGGCCGTCTCCATGTTCACCTGGAATAATAATAATAATAATAATAATAATATTATTATTATTATTAAAAATAATAAAAATAATAATAATAATAATAATATTATTATTATTATAATTATAATAATAATAATAATAATAATTATTATTATTATTATTATTATTATTATCATCATCATCATTAATATTTTTATTACTATTACTATTGTTTTTTCTTGAACGCGAATAAACGTTTGAAATTGGAACAAAATTACCAAAGAAAAAAAAACCACGAAGGTATACACACACACATGCATACGCACGCACACACACACACACACACACACACACACACACACACACACACACACACACACACACACACACACAAACACATACACACACTCACCCCCATGGCGGCAAAGACGATGGCGAAGTTGTCATGGTGATCGTCAAGAACACTTTTGCCTGGCAACTTCACCAAGCCACCCTGTCTGCAGATCTGAGCCGCGATCTTTGGTAAGAGGGATGGAGGAGATTTGAAATATATTTTTATTTTATTTAATATTTATTTTCTATGGTCGCAATAAATTATTTATTATCATCATAAATTATCAAACCATGAGAGTAAGTTGTTAGTATTACCAAATTTTTTATCTTGTTTTTTTGAGTTCTTATTCAACAAATATTTCTCTTTCAGCAACTTGAGAATTCCCCTCTCTCGTTACATCCTTCTCTCACTACTCTCTTCAACTCACACTCCTCTCCCTCCCACCTTCTCACTACCCCCTCTTCCTCCCCCCTCCCCCTTCTCACTACCCCCTCTCCTTCTCCCCCCCCCCCCCCCCCCCATTTCCACCATCCTCTTCTTTCCAACCCACACCCATCCTCCCCTCATCCCACCTCATTGTGGGGAAGTCCGTTGGCGGAGAAGATAGGAATTTTCTGGCCTCGAGCAATGCTGTTCATACCGTCGATGGCAGATATGCCCGTCTGTATCATCTCCTCCGGGTAGATCCTAGAGAATGGATTGATCGGCTGGCCTGGATGGGAGTTGGTGGAAGAATGTCTAATATAATCTAATCAAATCATTTATATAGCGCTGATTCCACACTGTTCAAAAGCGCTCAGAATGGTGGTTGGCTGGTTAAGGTGACTGGAGTGGTTGGTGACAGATTGGTGGTTGAAAGGATGGAGTTGCAGTGTCGTTTCCAAAGTGTGAATGACTGGGCTGTGGTTTAAGATTTGATTTAAATACTAGTTTTGTTGGTAGTGTTCTGAAAGATAAATATTTTTTTCATAATCTCACCACCACCCTCATCATCATCCTCATCCTCCTCCTCCTCCTCCTCCTCCTCCTCCTCCTCCTCCTCCTCCTCCTCCTCCTCCTCCTCCTCATCATTATTCCACCTTGGATATCCAGGTAGTCTTCAGCCAAAACATTGGGACCCTTGTCTACGGGCTTGCCTGATCCATTGAAGACACGGCCTGTGATGCAATGGTGATGAAGATGCAAAAGACAAAATGCTTGAAGATTGTGGTGGTGGTGATATTGGAAATGACAACTAAAAAAGTTATAAAAAAATAATATGTGGCCTCGAAGCTCTACGGGGTTAATGCCACTATAATAACATTTGTAATTGTATTGTATTTTATAGTATTGTATAATAAAAACAACAGCAATGAACATGATCATTATAATAGTAAAAATAATGAAAAACCACCCAGACACCTTATCCCACCCACCCAGCATGTCCTCAGAGACTGGAATCTTGAGGATGTCCCCGGTGAATTCACAAGTGGTGTACTTGGCATCGATGCCCGATGTGCCCTCAAACACCTTTCAATGGTGCAAATATAATGAATCGAAAAGAAATAATATATATATATATATATATAAACTATAAATAAATAGATATATATGGAAATAAACTATAAAAATGCAAAAAGAAAATAATATTAATTGTAATATGTAAAAACGGAAGAAATCTCTATTTATTTATTGAGGAAAAATTCCAGGGATAAGAACAATGTTTCTGTATCCAAAATATATATAAACAACAAAAAAATAAATATTAATAATAATAATAATTAATACAAACAGGTGAATCAAAGAAAAAATTAATTAAAATATAAAATGGGAATTTAATTTCAAATGTTCTGAAGAGGTTTGAGTTAGCAAAAATCATTTATAACAATTTTTAAAGTGTGAGAGAAGTTTGAAAGGTAGAGATTAATATTATTTTATAAAAATTTTGAGCTATTCAAAGCTTTCAAAACGTAAAAAAAATAATGTGCTTTGAGCCATCACCTGAACAATGGCCTTGGAGCCACTGACTTCAAGAACCTGACCACTTCGAACACTGCCATCTTGAAGAGTCAACTTGACAATCTCAGCAAACTTTGGGAACTAAATCAGGGTTGAAGTTTGTGATGAGTACATTTTGAAGTTAATTTGGTAAAAAAAATTTGGTTACTTTAAAAAAACATGTATTAAGGCGAATTAGAGTAAGATTTTTGACTATTAAATCCGCTCACTTTCACTCCATCCAGAATCACAAGAGGTCCATTAACAGCTGAAACTGTCTTGTAAGCTGAAAAAATCAATTCAAAGTGAAAAATAAATAAACAGTGAAAACTATCTTTCAATTTGCCACATTGCAGCTACGTTTTCTCGACATCTAAAGCGGATAGAAATTATATGAATGAGCTCCCTCAAATCCCGTACGACGTTATTTTCAAGGACACACTCAAATGACCACAAACTTAGTCTAGGCTGAGTGATGTAGTCTCTCGTCACGGCCGTTTTGTGAATATTGAATGTAGGATCATTGACTTGAATCTGGACCGCCATAGTGCACAAAATTATAAAATATTATGTAGGGAAGTTGGAGACGAATGTCGAATAAATAATGTCAATGGACAGCGACAGGTGGTATTGGACGAGTTATTACTTTATGACTGAAATATTACAGGCTAGTCAAATGATCACAACAACCCTATCCAAAATGACTAGTCTCATATGCACATACATAATTATATGTTCACATAGAGTATAGAAAAAATCCATAATTTCTGTTTTTTAAACCAAGCGCGTAACTATTGACTTTTACAGAACAACTTTTTTTCGAGTTTTTAATGTCTTTTGATCAATATTTTCATTACTTTAAAGTTAATTTCATAATTTAAAATAAACAATAAAAAGTGAATGGTCTTACCTTGTAATCTATTACTTCATAAAGAGCCATTAAAAAGTATTTAAAAAACAGGCTTACATGCTGTTTTGTAGTTGAATAAACCTCGATTTGAGATCTGCAAATCTAGTTTTGTGTCCTAGTCTAGTTGATAGTGGCAAGGGACTTCATTTTGAGCGGCTACGCACTATAAAATGTTTTAATTAGACAAGATTGACGGTAGGAAGGGTGCAACCATTATAATTAAACTAAGGTTTTTTCATGATTTTTTGGATTTAATTTAATCTAATCTAATCTAATCTAATCTAATCTAATCTAATCTAATCTAATCTAATCTAATTTAATCTAATCTAATCTAATCTAATCTAATCTAATCTAATCTAATCTAATCTAATCTAAAATAATCTAATCCAATCTAATCTAATCTAGTTCGATCCAATCTAATCTAATCCTATCTAATCATTTATCTAGCGCTTATTATTATTGTTCAAAAAAGAAAATTGTAAAAAAAAACTCACACTGAATTTAGCGTGTGGACTTCTTTTGGAAATAGAATTTTATTCACGAAAAAGACAAAAATTAAATATGACTCGAAAAGATTGAGTTGAAAATATATAAAAATGAGTTATCAAAATATAGAATGGATTACAAAATCAGTTGATTTAATCGGAAAGTTAAAAGAGTATGATATGACATTTTCAAACAAATCGAGGTTTACTATTCACTTTTATACGGGGTGTTATAAAATGGTGAAATTTATGAGTTTTCGTTTGAATTTTAACAAGGTACGATATCGTAAAGATTTGACAGAAATGTAAATTTGCGGTTTTAACAGCAAGTGCGGAGATTTAAAACTTTAAAGTGTAAAATTTTTCACAAAAGTTACAAAATACGTTAGAAAAAGTGGTGCAATGAAGCTTTTTGCAAAAAACAACACCAACAACAATGTCTACGACGATTATTACGGCCTCTACTACTCTTTGAATGTTAACAAAACAGCTTAATTAACAATGTAAAGTAACACGAAATCAGCTAAAGTATGAATTTTTAAATAAAAAAAACAACAACTTGATTGAAAATTTCAAAATTAAAAACGTGAAATGATTGAAAAAACTTGAAGGGTGCAAAGAAAATAAATCCAAAACGATTCACGACCATTTTGACATTCATAAACACAAAATAGCGCTTCGAAGCAGAAAGGTGTAGAGAAAATAAAATTACGCGGAAGCTTTTGAGATTAATATTTCATTTTGTGATTGTGTTTAATTCACTTTTAATTAAAGTAGAAAAAATAATAAATTAAATTATAAATGTTATTATTTTAATGTAAATAATAATTATTATAAATTTATTTATTCTTTATTTATTGTTTATTGTGCTCATTAATCTTTTGAACGACGTCATTGTAATAAATTCAAAATATTTCATTCATTATTATTATAATTTAAAAAAAATTCTAAATAAAAATCAAATAAAAATAGTCTATAAATAAATGGTTATCAGCTTAATATGGAGCTTAATTATTTTTCATATAATTAAAAATTTATTTTCAAAATCACATAATTTTTTCGTTTAAACAAATGTTTTTAAAATGAATTTTTTTCAAAATTCCACGTAATGGAGAGGGTTGCAACCCATCATCAGCTTTTGTGCCTTCAAAACCGAAAATAAAAACCAGCACGCAATGAATATAATGATATCTATTTATTTATAGTGAAAAAAAAACAAAATTATATTAAAAAAATAGTTTATTTTGAAACCCCAAATAATTGGAATTCAAAAAATTAAAAAAAAGGATTAACTTGTGAAAAAAATTAAAAAAAAAAGAAAGTGAATTTCTTAGCTTTCACGCAGCAAAATTGAAAACGCATAAAAGAAAATTTCCTAATTAAACCCACCAAAACTCAACTAAAATTCATTTTGAAAAAAACTTTTTGAATGATAAAAACTACAAAAAAATTATTTATTTTGGTAGTTTTTTTAATTTTTTTTTTCGTTTTCAAATTATGTTTTTAAATTATATTCTAATGGATTTTTAAGCCGCTGAAACCAGAAAAATTATTTAAAAAAATATATTTCAACGGTTACTATTACCAGCAAAACTTCAGCATAATATTTTTTTTCCATACACATTTTTGCGACATCACCACTCTATCATCCTCATCAGACTCCCATCACTACAAAACCAAACAAAACCAAACAAAACCAAACAAAACCAAACAAAACCAAACAAAACCAAACAAAACTAACCAAACTAAAAAGAAAAAAATTTCACAGTACTCACTCACCCACTCTCCCACCATCCCATCCAATCCATCCACCATCCCATCCAATCCATCCACCGTCCCATCCAATCCATTCACCATCCCATCCATTCCATCCATCACCCACTCAATCCTTCCATCACCGCTTCAACTTTTGAAGAAATGACCAACAGACTTATTAATGAGGGATTTTCCGCCGCTAGATGGCGTCTCGTGTTTGCCTTCCTTGCTGTCGTTGTTGAGCTGGAAATGGTGTAGCTGCTTCTCCAAACTCAAGTTCTCCGTCTCCAAGGTCGCCAACTCCTGCCTGGAGGGGGAGGGAGGGAGGGTTGGAGTCTTAGAAGTGGTGAATGATGAAATGGTGAATGATGAGGTGGTGAATGATGAGGTGGTGAATTTTGAAGTGGTGAACGATGAGGTGGTGAATGATGGAATGGTGAATGATGAGGTGGTGAATGATGAGGTGGTGAATTTTGAAGTGGTGAACGATGAGGTGGTGAATGATGAGGTGGTGAATGATGGAATGGTGAATGATGAGGTGGTGAATGATGAGGTGGTGAATGATGAGGTGGTGAATGATGAGGTGGTGAATGATGAGGTGGTGAATGATGAGGTGGTGAATGATGAGGTGGTGAATTTTGAAGTGGTGAACGATGAGGTGGTGAATAATGGAATGGTGAATTATGGAATGGTGAATTATGGAATGGTGAATGACTGAGCGAAGTATCAAGCAATCAATCAATCTTTGATCACCTCATTTGGTGACGTTGTTTGAAAATGACGTCATCCGAGAGTTGCCACTTGTCCATGAAGAGGAGATTTGAATCAATCCATTCCAGCTGAACCATCATTGATCCTCCTTCCCCTCTCTCCATGTACACACCACTCTGCATCAGCTGCGTGGAGGGTGCGAAGTTGGAAAGGGTTGCTGAGGGTTGAGAGGTGAGTTTGTTGAAAAATTAAAAACGAAAAAAAAACCTGAATTTATTTCCCACCTTTTTTTATTCCATTTTTTTCGCTCAATATGCCATTCCTCTTCATAAATTTCACTTCTTCAACATCCTCACCTTTTGTTCACACATCTTTTCTACTCCTCTCTTTCCCACTTATCTCTCCTTCCACACCCCTCTTTCCTCACTCACCTCTCCCTCCACACCCCTCCTCCGAGTGTCAGCATCCACCCACCCACCTCCGCAGTAGGAATGTTCGTGACCACGGTGTGTCCATCATCAGCATCCAGCTGCACGTAGTAACACAACCTTACTCCTCCCACCCCGATATTCTTGCCAGTCATCCTTCCCGCGTCTCCCTGACCAATCACAGGCACGATCGACAACGCCCACGTGACTCTTCTCACGTGACCTCTCGGCACGTGGATGACGTCATCGTAGAAAAGACGCAGAAGGAGGTTGTTCATGCTGACGTCACTTTCCACCGTCCATGCCTGTTCTTCTCGATCGTATAAGCGGACTCTGGAGGGTGCGGAAGGGGTGGGAGATGAGTGGGGGTAAGGGGATTGAGAGTGGGATGGGGGTGGGGGATTGAGAGTGGGATGGGGGTGGGGGATTGAGAGTGGGATGGGGGTGGGGGATTGAGAGTGGGATGGGGGTCGGGGATTGAGAGTGGGATGGGGGTGGGGAAAGGAAGGGTGGGAAGGGGTGGGAAGGGGTGGGAATGGGTGTGTGAAAGTAACAGATACGACCGAATGTATGGGAAACCTATCATGAGATAAAAAATTAATAGAAAAATTATTCGAAATTTGTCGCATGCGTTCGGGCAATAAAAACGAACTTCGTTTTTAAAACTTTTTGAGTTTTTTTCATTTTAAATTGAGAGTTTTGAATGAGCTCAACAAAACCTTCGACTGTTTTTGAAGCAAATAAACTGAGAGACATTTGATTATTCAATTTTTTAAGACAAATACAGTCTGAAATTTCTTTAAAGATTATCTTTTAATTTTTTTTCGATAAAAATAATGTTTATTGTAAGCTTAACTATTAAAAAACATAATTTAATTTGATTTATTTATTTATTTTTTTATTTGAGGATATTTATTATATATAAAATTAAATAATAAAAAATAAATATATTAAAAACCTTAATATAGGATTTTTTTTGAGTATTTTTAAAAAAATATTAAAATAATTTTTTTTGATATATTGTGAGAATTTTAAA
The DNA here is from genome assembly GCA_947562095.1 of Branchellion lobata. Lineage (NCBI taxonomy): Eukaryota > Metazoa > Annelida > Clitellata > Hirudinida > Piscicolidae > Branchellion > Branchellion lobata. Next base: position 679,924 of record OX387252.1, on the reverse strand, counting down.
TCTATTGGAACTTTTGAAATAAATTTCCGAATAAATTGTTGGGTTAATTTGAATAAAAAAATTTAAGGCTATTTAAAATTTTGCATAGATAAAAAAATTGAGATCTCAACGTCGTTTCCCTAATGCCAGGCGTCTGACATTGCACCAATTTTAATTTTCATCTTGAAAGTTGAAAAAATTGTTTACAAAATTTTCCATCTGATTATTTATTCAAAAGTTAAACTTACATGAGGTTTTCAACTTTTTCAAAGCTTCTCGTCTGTTGCATCAACGGTTATTTTTATAGCGCGTTGCTTAATTTTCAAAAGCGTTAAAAGGTAATTTTTGCAAAATTTTTATTAATAATAAGTTTTATTGAATTCAATACGAGTTTTTTCAAATTTCCATACGAGCTTTGTATATTTTAATAAATATGCTTTACAAAGTACCAAAAGTGATAATTTTTGAATGAGAAAAAAATGTCTGATAAAAAATAAGAACCCATCCATAACGAAAAAAGAAACTGCAGTTGCTGCACTCACAATAGGATGTTTTTTTAGGATTTTAAAATCAATTTTTGTGGATGTGTTGGCGTTGGGAGGTCCATAGGCAACAAAACATGCTTGAAGTTGGAAAAAAAATTGAAATAATTATAAAAATGCTTGAAATAAATATGAGAATGGTTTAATTAAAATTAAGAATGGCTGAAATGAAGTTTCAAAGCACTCAATCGAACGGTTATTCGACTGAAAGCAAACAATTAACTCCAATCAACGAACAAATACCATCAAGCATGCAAACCTTTGACGTTTTAATCTATAAAATATATTAAATAATTATTTATTCAATATATAAAATAAGAAAAAGAAGAAGAAGAAGAAGAAGAAGAATAATAATAATAATAATAATAATAATAATAATAATAATAATAAAAATTATTATTATTTTTATTATTTATTTTTTTTACATTCTTTCTAATTCGTTTTTGAATTCGTGTTTTAGACTCATCTTCAAAAGTCAGAAAGTTTTCATGCATTTTAAACGACCTTCGAATGCCTTCCAATAACATTCTCGTCATACTAATGGCTCCGGACAACACGATACACTTCCCAAAAAGCTTCTTTGAACCACGCACTCGTGGAAAGTTTCAAAGACAAGTTTCAAAGTCTCTGTGTCCACTTGGAAACCCTCAACCAGAAGAGTCAAGCTCCCAACCGACCTACCAACCGACCTACCAACCGACCTACCAGCCGACCTACCAACCGACCTACCAACCGACCTACCAACCGACCTACCAACCGACCTACCAACCGACCTACCAACCGACCTACCAGCCAGTTCACAATAATAAATAATGAAAAATCAATTTCCAAAGCGCCAAGGCAAGCAACTAAGGTTTAATCAACACAAGGTAACCATCCAACGGAACAACCATCCAACGAAACAACCACACAACGAAACAACCATCCAACGAAACAACCATCCAACGAAACAACCATCCAACGAAACAACCATTCAACGAAACAACCATCCAACGAAACAACCATCCAACAACCATCCAACGAAACAACCATCCAACAACCATCCAACGAAACAATCATCCAACAAATCAAACAACAATTTATTGATCCATCCACCAACGAAACAACCCATCAACCACCAATTAGTTTACTTACCAACCATTCAATCAATCAATTCCACTCAATCAAACTATTTAAGCAATCATCCAATTATTGATTCATTCAAATTATTCAGTGTGGAATCAGCGCTATACAAATGATTAGATTAGATTAGAGTAGATTTAAGCACTCTCTCGAAACCTTTTTGTTTTCACCCACGTGACCAGGCAACCAAACATACGTCATGATTTTTCATAGTGTAAATTGTTTCTTTGTTAATATTCTCTCGTGGTGACGGTTTGTGTATGTTGAAAATTTGTGTATGTTGAACATTTGCTTATGTTGAACATTGCTTATGTTGAACATTTGCTTATGTTGAACATTTGTGTATGTTGAACATTTGTGTATGTTGAACATTTGCTTATGTTGAACATTGCTTATATTGAGTTTTTTTCACGGCGAGAGCTTTTCTCTCACTTACACGGATGAAATGTCCTGGGAATCACCTTTCCATGTTTAAAATCTTCTCAATATTCAACTTCCCATCAAAGTGTAACTTTTTTTAAATGAAAACTTTACAAAGTGAAAAATTTTTTTAAAAATAAAAATTTTATCAAAAAGAAAACTTTTTATAAAAAAAAAAATAAAATTTTAAGTGAGATTTTTTTTACGCTTCAAAAAGGAGTTTTGCGCGCAGGCGTGTGGTAAGCGGTGTGGGTTGTCAAACATGAGGCTTAACTCGGCTTCCATCCACAAAAGGCGGCAACTCAGGTAAAGAACAGACGCCACGCTAGAGTGGTTTGGCCATCTAGTAGCTAGACAGCGAGTAAAACCGTTCTTGTGGAACGTCTTTGGACGCTTGAATAAGAAGCGCTAAATCCATGTTGATTAGATTGAAACCAAGCAAGATGATGAAAAATCAACCAACCAACCAACCAACCAACCAACCAACCAACCAACCAACCAACCAACCAACCAACCAACCAACCAACCAACCAACCAACCAACCAACCAACCAACCAACCAAACAACCAACCAACCAACCAGCCAACTAACCAACCAACCAACCAACCAATGAACTAGCCAACTAACCAACCAACCAACCAACCAACCAACCAACCAACCAACCAACCAATAACCTGTTTTTCCCAGGTATGAAAGGCCTTAAGACTCCTTCTCCAACAGCCGAACAGGATTTCAACACCAGTCTCACACTCATGTGGGTGGGTTCCTTATATCTGCAAAAGATGGAAATAGGCAGATGAATGGAGGGATAGATGGATGGATTGGTGGTTGGCACACGCACAAACAACTGCAGCCACATCAACCACACCACCCCTTTTTACCAAAACAACAACACCAGCCACTCCAACCACACCAGCCACTCCCACCACACCAGCCACTCCCACCACATCAGCCACAGCAACCACACTAGCCACTCAAATCACACCAACCAAACCTACCACACCAACTAGACAAGCCACACCAACCACATCTACCACACCTACCACATCTACCACACCAACCACACCAACCACACCTACCACACCAACCACACCAACCACACCAACTTGTGTGTACTCATTGTATTGAGTTTTTCAAGTGGGTATGGCATTTTGGTGCGACCATAAGCATCTACAATGGATTCTATCACTCCATCAGACTGGTAGATAGCTGGTGAAAAAGAGGAAGAGGAAGAGGAAGAAGATGAGGTTATCATCTCAACCGACACCTGGTTTGGAAGGCAATAAGAATTAGTAACAACGTCCGTATAATCCGTCTTATGGTGTTCTTCCATGCAAAATGAATTTAGTTTTTTTGGGAAACGTCAAAAACTATAAATAAAAAAAACAGTAAAAAAGTAAAAATTTAAAAACTATTAGAAAAAAATTAAAAAAAGGTTAGAAAAGAAAGACCACAAACCATCATAATGCTTCACAAAACATCGACATCACCACTGGCCAACAAAATCAACCACAAAATACAATACAATACAATACAAATATGAATATTATTATAGTGGCATCAACCCCGTAAAGTTCTAAGACCAAAACACCACAAAAACACCACAAAACCAACAGAAAAACACCACAAAACCACCACAAAACCACCACAAAACCACCACCAACACCACCATCACCACCACCACCACCACCACCACCACCACCACCACCACCACCACCACCATCACCACCACAAAACCACCATCACCACCACCACCACCACCACCATCACCACCACCACCATCACCACCACAAAACCACCATCACCACCACAAAACCACCATCACCACCACCACCACCACCACCACCACCACCACCACCACCACCACCACCACCACCACCACCACCACCACCACCACCACCACCACCACTCCCACCACCACCACCACCACAAAGCCCCCATCACTGCAATCACCTCGTATCTGATCTTGCATATATTATCGAAGCTGGAATGTCTGCAGATGCTGCACACGAACTTTCCAGTGCAGTCGTTGGAGTCTCCATAGGGGAAGAGCAAAAGGCTCCAGTCGAAATTGCCGAAAGAGTAGTAGGCGGTTTCGAACTTGGGCTGCGAGGGTTTCTCGTGGTGGTGTTGCTTCGAGAAGGGGAGGCGGTCCAGGGGTGTGTCGAGTTTCAACGTCTGGCGGGAAAGGGCTGGGCTTGTAGATATGAATATAGAGAGGATGCAGAAAGAGGATGTAGAAAGAGGATGTAGAAAGAGGATGTAGAAAGAGGATGTAGAAAGAGAATGTAGAAAGAGGATGTAGAAAGAGGATGTAGAAAGAGGATGTAGAAAGAGGATGTAGAAAGAGGATGTAGAAAGAGGATGTAGAAAGAGGATGTAGAAAGAGGATGTAGAAAGAGGATGCAGAAAGAGGATGTAGAAAGAGGATGTAGAAAGAGGATGTAGAAAGAGGATGTAGAAAGAGGATGTAGAAAGAGGATGTAGAAAGAGAATGTAGAAAGAGGATGTAGAAAGAGGATGTAGAAAGAGGATGTAGAAAGAGGATGTAGAAAGAGGATGTAGAAAGAGGATGTAGAAAGAGGATGTAGAAAGAGGATGTAGAAAGAGGGTGTAGAAAGAGGATGTAGAAAGAGGATGTAGAAAGAGGATGTAGAAAGAGGATGTAGAAAGAGGATGTAGAAAGAGGATGCAGAAAGAGGATGTAGAAAGAGGATGTAGAAAGAGGATGTAGAAAGAGGATGTAGAAAGAGGATGTAGAAAGAGAATGTAGAAAGAGGATGTAGAAAGAGGATGTAGAAAGAGGATGTAGAAAGAGGATGTAGAAAGAGGATGTAGAAAGAGGATGTAGAAAGAGGATGTAGAAAGAGGATGTAGAAAGAGGGTGTAGAAAGAGGGTGTAGAAAGAGGATGTAGAAAGAGGATGCAGAAAGAGGATGTAGAAAGAGGATGTAGAAAGAGGATGTAGAAAGAGGATGTAGAAAGAGGATGTAGAAAGAGGATGTAGAAAGAGGATGTAGAAAGAGGATGTAGAAAGAGGATGTAGAAAGAGGATGCAGAAAGAGGATATAGAAAGAGGATGCAGAAAGAGGATGTAGAAAGAGGATGCAGAAAGAGGATATGTGAAGAACATTAATTGAAAAACTTCAAAGAAAAAATAAAGAAAAAGTGAAGAGAGGGGAGGAGGTTGAGAAATGGGGGTTGAAGAAGGGATTGAGGATGAAAGGGTGTGTGGGTGTGTGGGTGTGTATTGGAATGGTTTTAAAAGGGAGTGATCGATTGATCGAAGAGAGGAAGTTGTTTGGAATGGTTTTGATTATTTCGATGGAGAGTTGTAAATGATCTTGGCGTTTGCTGAAGTTGGTGCCAAAACCTTTTACAAAAATCATTTTTGCACAAAGAAAAACTCAGAAAGATATTACTCAAAAAAAATCCGAACAAGTTTTGCAAAAATAATATTCAAAAAAATACTTTGCAAAATGATTTTCGCAAAAAATGTTGGAAATAAATCAAAGCAAAGATTGAAAGAACAAGCAAAACGTATGAAAAATTAATGTTTTTCATACATTTTATTTTTATTTTACTTAAAAAGAAAAAAAAAGATCACAGAAACATTTGTACAAAAATGGAAATTAAAAATTCTTAAAGGGAAAAATTGAAAGTCTTTTGAAGTTGAAACTTTTAAATTTTCAATCAAGTGTAAACTTGCAACAAAAAAAACGATAAAAACAAAGTTTTTTGATTGCAAAAAAAATCAGAATAAAAATCAAACAAAAAAAAATGTGATGAAAAACTCAAAATAATTTTTTTCTCCGTGTGAAAATGAAACCAGTAAAAAAAATTCTACAGGTGAAAATTCGTGTTATAAAAAAAATGCAAAAAAACTGAAATGTGAAAAAACGCATGTTATAAATTTTATAAAATAAAAAAAATACGAAAAAAAAAGAAAAAAAAAAAGAAAAAAAGAAAAAAAAGAAAAAAAAACTATTTGATGAAAATTTAGAAAAGATTTTTATTTGAAATTTAAATATTCATGTTAATAAATAGGATCTTTTGGCTGTGATTTATTCGAAAAACAATAAATAAGAAAAGATTTTTAAAACTTGTGAAAAAAAAAAATTTTTTTTTTGAAAAGTTGAAAGTTGCGTTAAAGTCTATATTCCACTCTACTTATTTTATTTTTTTCATAATTTTTAATCAAAATATTTCATGAATTCGTCACAAACATATTTTTGCTTTCATTCAAAATGGGAATTAACAATATTACGCAAGCTTTTTTGAAAGTTTATTTAAAAAAAAT
>OX387252.1:666061-671061 GCA_947562095.1 Branchellion lobata | reverse complement strand
ACTACTACTACTACTACTACTACTACTACTACTACTACTACTACTACTACTACTACTACTACTACTACTACTACTACTACTACTACTACTACTACTACTACTACTACTACTACTACTACTACTACTACTACTACTACTACTACTACTACTACTACTACTACTACTACTACTACTACTACTACTACTACTACTACTACTACTACTACTACTACTACTACTACTACTACTACTACTACTACTACTACTACTACTACTACTACTACTACTACTACTACTACTACTTTTACTACTGTTGGTTGTCACAGAGCTGCACAGAAGGGCAATCAGTGGTATAATAAAGTATGGACGAAATCGAATATTTGAAAAAGTTTGGAAGAAACTGTTTATAAATTTCAAAATTATTTTCTTTACTTTCACATTTTTTGGGCATGTACCTTATATTTAAAAAAAATATCAACTCAAATTTTAATCAATATTGCAAAAAAAATAATGTTGAAATAATTTTTAAACCACTGGAAAAAAACCGATGGAATTTAATTTGGAAAAAAAATTATTAAAAAATTTTTTTCAAACCCTTAAAATTGTTAATTAATGTTCCCAAGTTTTGCGAAGTATGTCAGAGTGCAAAACATTCTTACAAAGTAGAAAAATTGAAAAAAAATTTTGGTTTAATAAAAATTGTCGAAAGGTTTTTCTTTTCGAAAAAAGAAGTTTTGCTTGGAAACAAATTGTTAATTTGATAAAAACTCATTGTTTCAAATTAATTATAAGCTTTTCCAATCAAATTATTTTTTCTCAAAATGCTGAATGTCATTTTTTTATCATTTTTTTTCTTCAAATTCTGTTTTCTATCAAGCTCAAAGATTTTTGCGTTTAATCAAAAGTTTGGTGTTTTGTTTTTTCTTTTTTTAAATTTTTTTTCAAAGGGTTTTTTTCAATTTTTCATCCAGTTTTTATTCATATTTTCATTTTTTTGTTTTTTTATTATCAAACAATGAAAGAGTGCGAACACCCAAAAAAAATTATTTTTAATTCTTTTAAAAAATTTTTAAATTTAAAAAAAAAAAACTGAATTATAGCGTGTGAACTGAAAAACTTGAAACTCAATTCAATTTTTATTTTTATTTATCCCGATATTTATTCGTTCAATCTCAAATTCTTTCATTTATTCACTTAAATAAATAAATAAATAAATAAATAAATGAATGAATGAATAAATAAAGAAATAAATAAATGAATAAATAAATAAATAAATAAATAAATGAATAAATAAATAAATAAATAAATAAATAAATAAATAAATAAGTAAATAAATAAGTAAATAAATAAATAAATAAATGAATAAATAAATAAATAAATAAATAAATAAATAAATAAATAAATAAATAAATAAATAAATAAATAAATAAATAAATAAATAAATAAATAAATAAATAAATAAATAAATAAATAAATAAATAAATAAATAAATAAATAAATAAATAAATAAATAAGTAAATAAATAAATAAATAAATAAATAAATAAATGAATAATTAAAAAAAAACAAAAAAAAAAAAAAAATAAATAAATATATAAATATGTAAATAAAAAAATAAAAAATAAAATAAAAATATATATACATATATATTTTTTCCAATTTAATTTTATCTTTTCTAACTTATCAATTATTTTCTTATTTTCATTCGAAGACCGATTATTTTATGTCGCCTTCCAAGACTCAAACCTCGAACCTCCTCGTCCCATCACTCCAGCATTCAAACCTCCACTGCAAAGGTGCAAACCTTACCACGTCTGCTTAGCTTCTCCCTGCCTGCCTCAGCCTCCTGACTTGAGGGCTTCGTTCCTACTGCATCATACTCTGTGTTTCCTGCCACGCGCTTCTCAAGCGTTTGTTTATCTCAAAATCGGTTTTGCTATCGATGAAGCTAAAAATTAATAATAATAATAAAATAGTAATAATAATGTTTTTGTCATTGCTGAAACAATAGAAAAATGAGAATAATGGAAAAACAAGAAAATAGAAATAGTAATAGTGTTATTGTTATTAAACCTTATTTGTGAAGCACCAAAACAAGCGGCTGAAGGAAAAGGTAACAAAGTTTGGTAGAGGTAACTTGGTGTAAAAATTTGAAAGCAGACGCTCATTGGCTGAGTTTTATTTTGTTGGAGTTAAAAATTTTTTCAAAAAAAAATTTAGATTTTTAAAGTCTGCGAAGTTTGATTTTTATGCATCTAAAATTTTTCTCTGCTGCTTTCCTGTTTGAAATGATAAAAAAAGAATTTTGCCAAGTTTTACTGTTATTTATAAATAAAAAACTTTATTTTATAAAATTTCAAATAAAAAATTCAGAGTTCTACCGAAAAAAACAAAAAACCTTTAAATTAGTTTTGCGGTTAAAAAAATGACCACACGTTTGGAAAAATAATCGTGTCTTGGCGAGGGGGATAATCGGAAAAGGAAAATGATAAATGCACTTATAAACGCTTTGAAATTTTTCCGTATGATCCTTCATTAGTTTTGCATGGACGCTTTGGAGTTTTTCAAGAAGTGAACGACAAAAAAATAAAACAAAATCCACTCAGAAATCGCCGTTTTTGAATTTTGAAAACTAAAATATTCAACTTTGAATTTTTAACGTTTTTTTTTCCTTAAAAACTCAAATCGAATTGAAAATTTTGCAAAGTGACAGAAAAATTCAAACTATTAAAAAAAAAAAAATTAAAATTAAAAAAAAAAATTTTTTTGTAACCCCGACATGATGACGTCAAGGCAACTTAATGGACAATTTTATACTTTGAAAAATAATTATTTTAATTTTTTCAATTTTTTAAAATCAAAAAATCAGTTTTGCAAAACAAACAAAATTTGAAGTTTTTCAAACTTCAATTTGTTACGCACAGGTACAAGGTTGTTTGTTTTTGAGTTTTGCTTCAGAGAATAATTGAATTTATATTTTTATTACATTAACATCTGTTCATTTCTGTTGAGTGCTTTTACTACATTTTTCGCGCACCTTTACATCAAAAACAATTTGAAATCAATGTGTATAATGTGCGTTAATTTGATATTTTGGAAAAAAATAAAAAAACAGAAAAGATCGTAATTGAGAAGATCGTATTTTTTTGTAATGAATTTTAAATTTGTTTTAAATAGTTTTTCACAATTAGCGTGAAAGCAAAAAACATTTTGAAAACTTAACATCTCTTGGAAGCAGTAGAAAGACCTATAAAAACAATAATAAAAACAAAAAAAACATTAAACTAAAACCCAATAAAAACAAAAAGATTAGAAAAACTAAAAAAAAACTAAAAAAAACTGTAAATTGCAGTGAAAAGGTTTGGTTTGATCAAAACACCAGTAAACGTCAGCAAAAATTATTATTCAATTGAAGTTTTTTTTCCAACACCCGCAGGATGTGGAGCCATGCAGTAATTCAATAATGAGAAGCAAAAAACAAAACAAAAATCGAGTAAAACCTTTTTTTTTCTAAAATCTTTTTCAAAAGTTTCATTTTTTATTTTTTTAAACTATTTTTATTTTCCCCACCATCATCACTATCCGTCTTCATGATTCTTTTTTTTAATTTTTTTTTGTTTTTTTATCACTTTTTTTTTGTCTAATTAAGGATTCATTATTCACCAAAGACCTCCTATTCCTTTTTCACAGTTTTTTTTTTGTTTCCAGTTTTTCCTTCTATTTTCATTAGTTTTTTCATTTTTTGTTTTCACTTCAGTTTCTCATTATATCACACATTTCATTCTTGTTTAACTTTTTGTTTTTTTCAATCATTTTTCATTGTTTGAAAGTATTTTTTCACCTGTTTTCTCTGTAACTTTTGTTTTTCAGTTTTCTTAGTTTTTTTTTCTTCTCTTTCTTCATCATTACCACTTCATCCATTATTCAGCCGCTCTTCAAGTTTTTTCAAACCTTTTAAACTACTTTTTTTTTCGTTTGCCATCTCATCGCACTTTTCGATTTTTGTCATTTTTTTTATCCATCCACACATTCATCCACACATGCATCCACACATGCATCCACACATGCATCCACACATGCATCCACGCATGCATCCACACATTCATCCACACATGCATCCACACATGCATCCACACATCCATTCACACATGCATCCACACATGCATCCACACATTCATCCACACATTCAACCACACATGCATCCACACATGCATCCACACATGCATCCACACATCCATCCACACATCCATTCACACATCCCCCACACAGCATATTTCTCAATTATTTTTGATTATCCATTCAGCTATCCAGTACACATTAACCTCAACACATGGACTTGAAGGCAATGGTACAATTCCGAAAAATTAACGACTAAAAATCCCACAAAAAAATAAAATCAAAAAGAATTTTCAGATTAAATTCACAAATTATTTACAAAAAAAATTAAAAATAAATAAAAAAACTATATACGAGTCAACCAACACCACCCATCTTTCTTCCTTTTCCTCTTCAACCAAAGACCCCTCATAAAAACTCAAGCGCGTCTTTCACAGCTGTGTTCGAAGACATTTCAATGACTTATCAACCTTTTTGGAAGTTCTGCCTTCTGAAAATCTCGTGATCTTTTTTTCCGGTTCTAAAATCTATTACGTCATTGAGGTTTGATCGAAATGCCAATAATAAAACTACCGCCAAAAAAACAGAAATTTTTTTATGAAGTGCTTGAGAGGAATCAGCCCTGTCAGAAATTCCGCACTTAGTCATTCGCCTGTCAACAACAACCCCAACGAGCTTCGTGAAAAACCTTATTAAATTTGATTAGCTCAGAATCTTCTGCAATTAACCCAGGACCTGCATCCCAGGACCTGCACCCCAGGACCTGCACCCCAGGACCTGCACCCCAGGACCTGCACCCCACGACCTGCACCCCAGGACCTGCATCCCAGGACCTGCACCCCACGACCTGCACCCCCCAGGACCTCTGTCCTTCGGGCCTGCACCCCAGGACCTGCACCCCAGGAC
>OX387252.1:628561-661061 GCA_947562095.1 Branchellion lobata | reverse complement strand
TCTAATCTAATCTAATCTAATCTAATCTAATCTAATCTAATCTAATCTAATCTAATCTAATCTAATCTAATCTAATCTAATCTAATCTAATCTAATCTAATCTAATCTAATCTAATCTAATCTAATCTAATCTAATCTAATCTAATCTAATCTAATCTAATCTAATCTAATCTAATCTAATCTAATCTAATCTAATCTAATCTAATCTAATCTAATCTAATCTAATCTAATCTAATCTAATCTAATCTAATCTAATCTAATCTAATCTAATCTAATCTAATCTAATCTAATCTAATCTAATCTAATCTAATCTAATCTAATCTAATCTAATCTAATCTAATCTAATCTAATCTAATCTAATCTAATCTAATCTAATCTAATCTAATCTAATCTAATCTAATCTAAATTCATAATTATCATATTCCCATTGAATAACTACTGAAGAGTTTTTAACGTTACAAGAATTTCTACAAAGAATGACAAAAGACAATATTAAAAAACAAAGTCAATTTGACCAAAAGTGTGACGTCATAAAAGACCCAAAGAGAAAATAGAGGCAAAATTGAAAGATTAAAAAATCAATAAATTAGGAGAAGAGGAAAAACAAAACAATAGAACAAGATGGAAGACTAAAAAGAAGAAGAAGAAGAAGAAGAAGAAGAAGAAGAAGAAGAAGAAGAAGAAGAAGAAGAAGAAGAAGAAGAAGAAGAAGAAGGAGAAGAAAAAGAAGAAGGAGAAGAAGAAGAAGAAGAAAAATAAAAAGAAAAAGAAGACAAAAAAAAAGACAAAAAAAGGACAGGCTGTTGAAGAAGAAGAAGAAGCAAGCAGCGGATTAATTATTCCGCAAGAGAGGGGCAATGGAAGCTGCCATAAATAAGCGACGTTAACTTTAATTTCAGAGCCTGATTAAAAAATTATTTAAAAAAAGTAAAAAAAGAAATGATAAAAAATTCAAAGAAAAAAAAAGAAGAAAATTGAAGCAAATTGAGTGAAAAAAAAGCATGAAAGTACTTTAAACTTATGGAAGTGGATTTTGCTTCAAAGATTATAATTGTTTATATTTGTTTATATTTGTTTATAATTGTTTATAATTGTTTATAATTGTTTATAATTGTTTATAATTGTTTATAATTGTTTATAATTGTTTATAATTGTTTATAATTGTTTATAATTGTTTATAAATGTTTATAATTGTTTATAATTGTCTATAATTGTTTATTATTGTTGATAATTGTTTATATAAACCAGCACTGTTGATAAAATATTGAAAAAAGTTCTAAGAAATAAATGAAATGAAAAAAAAATTATTAAAATGAAAACATAATTAAATATGGAAATTTAGTAAAATAGAAACACTAGTTAAAATTTGTTCAAAAGATCGAAAAATTTTTCTTGTAAATTACACATGTCATTTCGTTTTTCACGTCATTCGACGTTTCAGCTAATTGAGTCAAAGTGATTTGATTCACGAGGGGGTGTTAAAAACTCTATGAATGGATGGGTAGATGGACGGATGGATGAATGGGTGGATGGATGGATGAATGGATGAGTAGATGGATGGATGGATGGATGGATGGATGGATAGACAAATGGATGGATAGCTGGATGAATAAAAAGATGGGTGGGTGATTGGATGGATGGATGGATGGATAAATTAAAAGATAGTTGGTCTGAACAGAAATAAATTAAAAAAATAAAAGGCAAACTGGTTGACTACTTCAATAACTGAATTAATTGGTTGGTTTTTAATTAATTGATAATCAGTTTCATTTAAATGTGATATGACGATACATACGTATGTTTAAATGAATGAATAATCAACAACATAATGATGAATTTTTAACATTTGTTAACAACTAAGAAACATTTTTTCACAATTTTTTTAACATTTTTTCACAATTTTTTTGAAAGTTTTTCACAATTTTTTTTCATTTTTTTCATTTTTTTTGTTTTTCTCATAATTGCTAGCATGCATTTACTGTTGCTTCCTAGCCTGATTCTCTGAAGAGTCATTCGTTTTCTCTATCAAAATAAAATTTTTCAATCTTGTTTAAAAAGTTTTTTCCAAAAAACTCCCCGTTTTTATTCTTTTATACAGATTTTTTTCAAAAAAACGTTTTTAGTGAAAAATAAAAAAAGCTTTAAAAAATCATGAACCGATTTTAAATTTTTATTCACTGAAAGAGCTCTTAAAAACTGTAACCACTTGATATGTGGTTAGCCTGTTTATGAATCCAACGGCCACACATCCAACATTAATTTTTGTTCTTCAACTTAGTCGCCAAAACGTGGTTCAGCTCTTATATTCATCTTGCCTGGCTGCTGTGCCATAAGTCAGTCCACCAACAGTTTCAAATTTATTCTACGCCACCGTTTTTAGATAAGTTTTTTTCAATGAAATTCTTTTTTCATGCAAAAAGCATTTTTCTTGAACTGTTTGTTTTTAAATTATAATTTTTTTTCTACTTTTTTTGTTTTTTAATCATCTCATCGTTTTTCTATTCAGATTGCTCATATTTTGATTCAAAAGATTTTTATTTCAACAACAAAAACCGTCTTTCAAAAACTTTCCAAAACTTTTCATTTATTTTTTATTACCTTAAAAAATGCAATACAAAAAATGTATTACAAAGAAAATGGAAAAACAACAAAAATAAAAACAAAACACAAAAACAACATAGAATAAAAATACGATAAATATTATATGCAATACCGGAAGTTGAGAGTCCAGCTCCAAATCCCACTTCATAAGCCTTTTCAAATTTCGCCTATTTTTTTCTACTTTCATCGTTTTCTTTTTTGAACATTCAAAACTCTAACTTTTGATTATTCCTGAAATTCAAACCATAAAACGCCATGTTTAAACCTCACTCACCCAAAGTCCAGTTTCAAGGTCACCCTGAAACTCCTGCCGAGCCGCTCGAAGTCCCCACAACGCCCTATCTACCCTCTCAAGATCACCCCTCTCAAGTCCTCCCATCTTCGAACAACCCACCCATTCACCCTCAAACAATCCACTTACCCACCCTCAAACAATCCACTTACCCACCCTCAAACAACCCACCCATTCACCCTCAAACAACCCACCCATTCACCCTCAAACAATCCACTTACCCACCCTCAAACAACCCACCCAGCCACCTTCAAACCACCCATATACTCTCAAAACACCCACCCTCAAAGCACCCACCTACCCACCCAATCACTCACCAACCTTCAAACTACCCACCCACCACCCACCCTTTTCAAGGTCATGCAGGGCGCAGAAGTTTTTGAGACCGTGCTTGAAGTTGTCGCTGGTGTAAGAAGCTCTCAGCAGCCGGCCTTTCTCGTTCCTGGTGTAGTGGTCCTGGTGGCGGTTGTGGCGGTTTAAGGGGGTGTTTTTTGGGGGGTTTTGGCGGTTTAAGAGTTGTTTTTTTGGTGGTTTTGGTGTCTGTTTTGTTTATTGTTAGTTTGGTTTCTGTTTTGCTTATTTTTATTTTGGTGTCTGTTTTGTTTGTTGGGGTTTTCTTTGTTGTGGTGTTTATTTTGGTGTCTGTTTTGGTGGTTGTGGCTGTTCTGCTGATAATCTCAGAAGTGCTTGTGGTGTTGACATGCAAGTGGCTGTGTTCATTGTGGTGGGTCCACCAAGGATGAGGCGATATCGCTTATACCTTCCAGGAGAAATAAAAAACTGCCTTTTATTTATTATTTTTATTTATTATTTTTATTTATTATTTTTATTTATTATTTTTATTTATTATTTTTATTTATTATTTTTATTTATTATTTTTATTTATTATTTTTATTTATTATTTTTATTTATTATTTTTATTTATTATTTTTATTTATTATTTTTATTTATTATTTTTATTTATTATTTTTATTTATTATTTTTATTTATTATTTTTATTTATTATTTTTATTTATTATTTTTATTTATTATTTTTATTTATTATTTTTATTTATTATTTTTATTTATTATTTTTATTTATTATTTTTATTTATTATTTTTATTTATTATTTTTATTTATTATTTTTATTTATTATTTTTATTTATTATTTTTATTTATTATTTTTATTTATTATTTTTATTTATTATTTTTATTTATTATTTTTATTTATTATTTTTATTTATTATTTTTATTTATTATTTTTATTTATTATTTTTATTTATTATTTTTATTTATTATTTTTATTTATTATTTTTATTTATTATTTTTACACAAAAATATATACGTCATGAAAAATTATGATCTATGTATATGAAAAGATTAATATATTCACGAGCCAAATGCATTTTTAGTTTTTATCGAATTAAATCAAAACAAACACTAGAAATGATACATGACATGTCAAAAAATCAAGAGAAAAAAAAGAAAAATTGAAATAACAATAACTGTCATAAAAACTGTCAAAATTTTGTTAAAAAGTTTCAAAAAATACTATAAAAAGAAATAAATGAATTTAAAAAAGTTTAGAATTGAATCCTATTTTATATTTACGTCATATATTACGTCATGAAAGGTGTTTACATCAAAGTAACCAAAACTGTAACGTTACAAGGATTCTAAGAAATTCAATAGCAAAACTGTAATGTTACAAAAAATCGGAAAAATTCAAATCAAAAAGGTTTCTAAAAAATTCAAGAGCAAAATTGTCTATAGAATCAGACTGATGAGCCCTAAGAGTAAAATTTCTAGCCGTAACTTGAAATCCCACAATACAACCAATAGAGAATTTCATTCTGCTTGTTTCAATCTTTTCAACTTGTGAACCAAAATTCCTCTGCGCATTCCATTTCCTAGAAGCTCAAAGGGATTATTGTCAGGCACAAAAGGGGCAGTGAGTTTCAAATCCTTCAGCAGGCGTCTGAATTATGCATCGGAATTACTCTGATTCATAGTCTTAGGTGGGAACATTTTTATTGTTTTTTTATTATTTTTATTTTTCTGTTTTATTGTTTTGTTTTTATTGTTTTTTTTTTGTTTTTATTGTTTTGTTTTTATTTTTACTATATTTTTTTATTTTTTCATTTTTATTTTAATTTTAACTTTATTATTTATTTTATTATTTTATTTTTATTCTTTTTTTTTATGGCAGATGGCCTTGGATCCCTTCAGGGTTGCTTCGTCACAATGTCATTATACCCTTACTACGACAATATACTTTTGTACTTGCGTATTATACCATTACTACGATAGTATATTTTGTACTTGCGTATTATACCATTACTACGATAGTATACCTTTGTACTTGCGTATTTTACCATTACTACGATAGTATACCTTTGTATTTGCGTCTTAATTATATACAGCGGTTATTCTGTTAAGTGGTGTTGCTGAAGTTTTTATTAGTTTTTTTTTATAAACCAACAAAAAAATAGATTTCTAATTTTTTTACATGGAAAATTAAAAGATATGATCTGATTGGTTCTTCAATCGGAATAATAATTCCTATTTTGATTTTAATTTGCAGACTATTCATTATTCAAAAGTCATGATTTAAGATCACTCTGAGCGTTGTTCGATAAAAAAATTAAAAAAATTGAATTAAATAGGGTTTCGGGAAAGGATTTTTTAAAATAAAACTTAATAAAATGTATAATATAAGCAAAGATACGACTTTTAAAACTAAATATGACAAATTCTTGTTCAAAACTTTGGGTACTGAAATATAAAACAATGAAAAAAGTAGAAAATTTACAAAAAAAAACAATTTTTCAAATAATTTTAAATTTAAAATATAAAAGTTAAAAACTGAAAAAAACTGAATTTTCAAAAACAAAAACAAAAAACCAAAAAAAAAAAACAAAAAACCAAAAAAAAATTAAAAAAAAAACAAAAACAAAAAACCAAAAACAAAAACAAAAAAACAAAACGAAAAAACTATGAAAAGTTGATTGAGTTACCTAGATGAATGGTAGCAGGTGTTTCAACACCAACAAAATAAATCAGTCAGGAGGCCATAAATGTCACCTAATTAAAGGTGAGAAGGTGAAATAAGGAGATTCTAGAAAATAAGAAAAACACTTTGGCGCTTCTTTCCAAGTATAAGTTTTGTTTTGTTTTTTTGTTATATTAACTTTTGTCAATGAATTTTTTTGTCTCATTTTTGCTTCAAAAATTTATTTTTTATTTAAAAATTTTTTTTAAATGCTTTCTAGTTTTTCTCAATGAAAAACAACTGTTTTATGAATTACTTCATAATAATCAATATTCTGAAAGTTGCTTCAATAATTTTTTTTATTTTTCATAGAAAACCTTTTGTGAAAAGCACCAAAGGTTTTTCGTGTTTTGCTCTTTAATTAAGAATGACCAATGCGAACATTTTTCTTCATGTTGCTACATTAATTTTGTTGACATATAAATAATTTTTTTCCAATTTTGAAAAATATCTTCCAAATAATTTTTTATTTCAGTTTTAAAATTATTTTTTTCTAATTAAAAATTATTTTTTTTAATTTCAAAATTCTTTTTTTCCAAGTTTAAAATAATGTTTCATTTACGAGATTTCAATTCAGAATACTCATGAAATCAGTTGTTAAGTTTGAGAAAAAAACAGAAAAATAAACATTTTGTGGTGTTTTAGTAGTGAAAAATGGTTTTTGAACTGAACACGATATTTTAAAAATGGAAAAATTTCATGATTGCGGAAAAAGATTGCAGCAGGAAATAGATAATGTGTTGAGAATGGTAAGAGTGTGTTGGAAAAAATAAAAAAAAGTAATTGAATTTAAAAAAAAAAAAAGAAAAAAAAAGAAAAAAAAGTGAAAAGCAGTTATGAAAAGCAAAACAAAAAGAAGGTAGTTTTTAAAAAAGGAATAAGTTGAAAAAAAATTTATGCTTCAAAACTAATTTTTTTTTCAAATTTAAAGAACTCAATAAATGTACTGATTTCCAAAAAAAAATTAAAAACGGAATTTGACTTTTCATTAAATATTTAAAAGCTGAAACCATTGGAAACAATAAAATTTTTTTTTGAAAAAATGATTTCCTGAGAAAAAAAATTAAAATAAAAAAACTAATTTAAATTTGAAAATAATTTTATTTGCAAAAAAATTGAACTTCGAAAAATTGTTCATAAAAATAAAAACTTATTTTCATAGTTTGAAGTTTTTATGCGTTTTGTCTCAAACGATTTTCCAGTGAATTATTTTCACCTCTTGCTTTTTATCATTTTAATTGACTTTTCAAAACAAATTATAGATTGGTTTAGTTTTTATTTTATTTTTCCAAATTTTTTTTTTTTTTAATAACCATTTCAAAATTTTTCATATATTCTTTGAACTAAGGCAACTGAATCATGAACTTTCCATACAAAAGTTTTTTTTTAGTTTCAAAAATTAAAATATTTTGGAAAGCGCCGTTTTCTGATTTCAAATCAGTTTTTTTTTTCAATTTTTTCATCGAAATTACACATTTTATCTTTTTTTTGCCAATTTTTCAAAGCTGAAATCTAAAACTTCATCATCAAAATTGAAAATTACTGTTGAAGTTTCATTTTTAAAACAAAAAACTAGAATTAAAAACAAATAAAAATAAAACTTGTTCTAATCAAAATACCAAGCTTCATAGGATTTGAAGAATATGGTTTTCATGGATTTGAAAAAAAATTCTGAATACCATTTTGCATAGACTGCATTAATTATTCAGTAACTGAGTACATACTCAGGCAACATTTGTATTGTGGCCTTAAAACCTTAGGTGAATGTCGCTATGGAAAGATTTGTGTTGTATTGTATCACACTGTATTGTATCACACTGTATTGTATCACACTGTATTGTATCACACTGTACTTTTTCACACTGTATTGTATCACACTGTATTGTATCACACTGTATTGTATCACACTGTATTGTATCACACTGTATTGTATCACACTGTACTTTATCACACTGTATTATATCACACTTTACTTTATCACACTGTATTGTATCACACTGTATTGTATCACACTGTACTTTATCACACTGTATTGTATCACACTGTATTGTATCACACTGTATTGTATCACACTGTATTGTATCACACTGTATTGTATCACACTGTTTTGTATCACACTGTATTGTATCACACTGTATTGTATCACACTGTACTTTATCACACTGTATTATATCACACTGTACTTTATCACACTGTATTGTATCACACTGTATTGTATCACACTGTATTGTATCACACTGGATTGTATCACATTGGATTGTATCACACTGGATTGTATCACATTGGATTGTATCACACTGGACTGTATCACACTGGATTGTATCACACTGTATTGTATCACATTGGATTGTATCACACTGTATTGTATCACATTGGATTGTATCACACTGTATTGTATCACATTGGATTGTATCACATTGGATTGGTGATACAGGAGTGAAGAGCTTTATCTAATCTAATCAAGAAATTTGTGGTGCGTTCTTTAGCACGATGCTCAAAGGCGCTCCCATGAAAACAGTTTCACTCGCTGTGGACTACTAGAGGACTGGACACACTAGGACGGCGTCTGTACTTTTTTTGAGCTGCCGTTTTTAGAGCCCAAACCTGTGCTCACCCGTTCACACTCTACAGCGGAATAGGTCAATCAGTGTGTTACAGGCGCATACATAGTTTAATGACACGAAAGTTAAATTTCGTGTCAAAGTGCAGAGTTTTTATTTCAAACTGTAGAACTCCACCGCTGTGTCCGCTCATGCCTCCGAACATTTGATCTTCTCTTGCGGTAGCGCTTTGTTCAGTTTGATAGTCTATTGTTTGTCCGATTTTGATTTCCAGGGCCTTACACGTGACCTACGGTGTTTTATTGGCCATTATAGTAATATTTTCTATTGTATATTTTTGCATCTGATCAGGTTTGTATTGTTTATTGTTGTATACAATTGTATTTCTTCATGGCATGGGCGTGTATGTTTCCCCATTGTACTTCCATACAAAGCCCCCTTCTTAAAGCATGGCCTATTTCATGCCATGCTATTGTGAAAACCTCCTGCATTGTCTCAAATTGAAAAAAATAATTTTGAAAACCAACAATGAAGTGAGTCACTTGTGGTTTTAGTTCTCTGCCGATCATTTCTGATTCTTCATTTCCACCATACTTAAATTCTTCGTTGATTTTCCAGTTTGTATTTCTTTTAACAATTGTTTCGAAGATTCTTTTACGTACTTCTTTCTCATTGTTCGGTCATTAATCCCAACTCATTAATTTATTTTGTTTTCCACTTCTCTTTCGTTGGCCTCGAAAATACTAATTAAAAATATTATTATATTTATTTTAAGTAATATTATCAAATGTATTGAGGTTATTTTTAGCGTCCAGCGATATAATTAAAAGCTCACAAACCTGAGGAACAAAATGACGTAATTAAACCAACTTTATGAAAAAAAAAACGAAAAAACGAAATCTTTGGTTGAATAACTAAAAATAAAAACATAAGTTATGGCAGCAAAATGTACCTGAGCCTCCTATAAACAACAACTTTGTGACGTCTAGGGTTAACGACACCACTCACGTAAGACAATATGATGAAAGATTGCCCTCTTGCGGTGGGCTATTAGTTCTCTTTGTTTAACCTCCCAACATTTCTGTATGATTCAATACCTTCCCACACCTTCCAACATTTCTGTATGCTTCAACCTCTTCCCACACCTCCCAACATTTCTGTATGCTTCAACCTCTTCCCACACCTCCCAACATTTCTGTATGATTCAATACCTTCCCACACCTTCCAACATTTCTGTATGCTTCAATCTCTTCCCACACCTCCCAACATTTCTGTATGCTTCAATCTCTTCCCACACCTCCCAACATTTCTGTATGCTTCAATCTCTTCCCACACCTCCCAACATTTCTGTATGCTTCAATACCTTCCCACACCTCCCAACATTTCTGTATGCTTCAACCTCTTCCCATACCTCCCAACATTTCTGTATGCTTCAACCTCTTGCTACACCTCCCAACATTTCTGTATGCTTCAACCTCTTCCCACACCTCCCAACATTTCTGTATGCTTCAACCTCTTCCCACACCTCCCAACATTTCTGTATGCTTCAATCTCTTCCCACACCTTCCAACATTTCTGTATGCTTCAATCTCTTCCCACACCTCCCAACATTTCTGTATGCTTCAACCTCTTCCCACACCTCCCAACATTTCTGTATGCTTCAACCTCTTCCCACACCTCCCAACATTTCTGTATGCTTCAACCTCTTCCCACACCTCCCAACATTTCTGTATGCTTCAACCTCTTCCCATACCTCCCAACATTTCTGTATGATTCAATACCTTCCCACACCTCCCAACATTTCTGTATGCTTCAACCTCTTCCCACACCTCCCAACATTTCTGTATGCTTCAATACCTTCCCACACCTCCCAACATTTCTGTATGATTCAATACCTTCCCACACCTCCCAACATTTCTGTATGCTTCAACCTCTTCCCACACCTCCCAACATTTCTGTATGCTTCAACCTCTTGCCATACCTCCCAACATTTCTGTATGCTTCAACCTCTTGCCACACCTCCCAACATTTCTGTATGCTTCAACCTCTTCCCACACCTCCCAACATTTCTGTATGCTTCAACCTCTTCCCACACCTCCCAACATTTCTGTATGCTTCAACCTCTTCCCACACCTCCCAACTTTTCTGTATGCTTCAACCTCTTCCCACACCTCCCAACATTTCTGTATGCTTCAACCTCTTCCCACACCTCCCAACATTTCTGTATGCTTCAACCTCTTCCCACACCTCCCAACATTTCTGTATGCTTCAACCTCTTCCCACACCTCCCAACATTTCTGTATGCTTCAACCTCTTCCCACACCTCCCAACATTTCTGTATGCTTCAACCTCTTCCCACACCTCCCAACATTTCTGTATGATTCAATCTCTTCCCATACCTCCCAACATTTCTGTATGCTTCAACCTCTTCCCACACCTCCCAACATTTCTGTATGCTTCAACCTCTTGCCACACCTCCCAACATTTCTGTATGCTTCAACCTCTTCCCACACCTCCCAACATTTCTGTATGCTTCAACCTCTTCCCACACCTCCCAACATTTCTGTATGCTTCAACCTCTTCCCACACCTCCCAACTTTTCTGTATGCTTCAACCTCTTCCCACACCTCCCAACATTTCTGTATGCTTCAACCTCTTCCCACACCTCCCAACATTTCTGTATGCTTCAACCTCTTCCCACACCTCCCAACATTTCTGTATGCTTCAACCTCTTCCCACACCTCCCAACATTTCTGTATGCTTCAACCTCTTCCCACACCTCCCAACATTTCTGTATGCTTCAACCTCTTCCCACACCTCCCAACATTTCTGTATGATTCAATCTCTTCCCATACCTCCCAACATTTCTGTATGCTTCAACCTCTTCCCACACCTCCCAACATTTCTGTATGCTTCAACCTCTTGCCACACCTCCCAACATTTCTGTATGCTTCAACCTCTTCCCACACCTCCCAACATTTCTGTATGCTTCAATACCTTCCCATACCTCCCAACATTTCTGTATGCTTCAACCTCTTCCCACACCTCCCAACATTTCTGTATGCTTCAACCTCTTCCCACACCTCCCAACATTTCTGTATGCTTCAACCTCTTCCCACACCTCCCAACATTTCTGTATGCTTCAACCTCTTCCCATACCTCCCAACTTTTCTCAATATTTTAGCTTCTTTCCATATCATATTTTGTTTGTACTACGGCTTTGATGAGTCATTGGGATTCAAGTTGACTGGAAGTTTGAATGAGAATTGTGAAAATTTTGAATAAAATTTTATTTTCTTGAGTCAAAGTAGTTCGATGGGTGAGTAGCAGCGGTAGAAGTAGCAACCAGAATGACGGTAGAGAGGTTTTTTTGGTAGTTCCTCGAATGTAATTTCAAAAATGAAAACCTAATGATCGTTATTATATGATTTAATTAATATTAAAAATGTAAATAATAAAAATAAAAACAGAAAAATTATTAAAATAAAAATAAAAACTACAAAAAGCAATAAAAATGAAACTCTAAAAACATCAAAAACAGTTACTTTTCGAAGAACCCACGTGATAGCAACAAGACAAAGGCTTTGTCCTCTTCATATAAAGGAAGCTTCATTGACCACTAAAGAACGAACAATTGTGGTTGATTAAATTTTCCTTTTTGTTAATTATTAAAAAAATATTTTTAATGACACTTCCTGCAACACAACCTGATGAGACTATTGCTTATGTAGAGCAACATTTTTCTTGAGGTCATTTTTAGTGCAGTATCTTACACGGCGTGTTTTTTTTTTCTAATTTTTGGGCGCTCATCGAAAAAAAAATGTGGTTTTTACTTGGTAAGTTTTTCGTTTTGCTAGTGTTTTTTAAGAATTTTTTTTCGTTTTGTTTGAAAAAAATTGACTTGAAAAAACGTGGTACTGAAAAAAAAACAGATGTTCCCAAAATGGCTTTCAGTTTTTTTAGCTAAATAAATAGATACAAATAAAAATTAAAATTCTCAAATTTACAAAAACAACTTCTAAATTCGAATAGAGAAAAAAACTTGTTGAGAAAAAAAAAGAGACAAAAATCTTTTTAACAAAAAAACAATGAAGACACTATTTTGTTTTGCATTTAACTTTCAAAAAACGCGATTTTTTTAAAATTTAAAAAATTAAATATAATTTTTAACAAATTCGATTTGAATTTTGATTGAAAAAAAAATTATGTAAGCTTTAACAATGTTTAATCTTGATCAAAACTTCAAAGTTTAACTTTTAATCAAAAATATTAAGTTTTGAAACTAGATAAAAATGTAAAAAGTTGAATCTGGAAAAATTAAAGACTCAAATCTCATTGAAAATCTCATTGAAAACAAGGTTTTCAGTCTTCAATCAACTCCAAGAATCTTCACTCACCTGGTTGATGAGGGTGAAGCCCACATCGAGAGTGACGTTGACATGTTCACTAACGTACTTGAGGCAGATGAATAAGTCCACGTGGGCGCCTGAACGCTCTGCAGAGAAAGTCCATCTGATGGATGGGGGGATGGATGGATGGATGGATGGATGGATGGATGGATGGGTAGATGGGTGAATGGGTGGATGGGTGAATGGATGTGTGGATGGGTAGATGGATGTATGGATGGATGGATGGATGGATGGATAAACGGATGAATGGATGGGAAGATGAATGGGTGGATGGGTGGATGGTTGGATGGATGGATGAATGGATGGATAGATGGATGAGTGGATAGATGGGAAGATGAATGAATAGATAAATGAATGGGCAGATGAACGGATAGATGGATGGATAAATGGATGAATAGATGGATAAAAGAAAAATTGTATGAAAAAATTGACAATAAACCTTTAAACAGATAATGAGAGTGATTGAATGAGTGGATGAAAGGGTGGATGAACAAAAGTTGCTAACGTGAATAAATTTGGAAGTGAAATGTTGAGAGTGATTGCTGGCTAAATAGAATTTCAGATTAGAAAGATGGATTGACGAGAAGATGAAGGAATTAATGAATATATGAGAGATAAAGACGCTCTGAGCCGAATTAATGAGTCAGAGGCTAGGCTATTAACATTTGAATTAATTAAAGGTTCCGGAAACAATAACAACAAAAACAATTAAAAAAAAAATAATAGTAATAATAGTAATAATAATAATAATAATAATAATAATAATAATAATAATAATAATAATAATAATAATAATAATAATAATAATAATAATAATAATAATAATAATAATAATAATAATAATAATAATAATAATAATAATAATAATAATAATAATAATAATAATAATAATAATAATAATAATAATAATAATAATAATAAAAATAATAATAATAATAATAATAATAATAATAATAGAAATAATAATAATAATAATAATAATAATAATAATAATAATAATAATAATAATAATAATAATAATAATAGAAATAATAATAATAATAATAATAATAATAATAATAATAATAATAATAATAATAATAATAATAATAATAATAATAATAATAATAATAATAATAATAATAATAATAATAATAATAATAATAATAATAATAATAATAATAATAATAATAATAATAATAATAATAATAATAATAATAATAATAATAATAATAATAATATTATTATTATTATTATTATTATTATTATTATTATTATTATTATTATTATATTAAAAATATAAAATAAAAGAAAGTAATAAAAAAGAAATATGAAACTCATACTGCAAAAGTATATATAAAAAGAAAAAAACAAAACAGCGAGTGAAAATACTGAGCAAAATGAAGGAATAATGGGCAAACAGCGTTGAATGATTGAAAAAAATAAGTAAACAGGAAAAAACTTTAACTTTTAATATCATTTTGTGGTTTAATTCACTTCATCTCAGTACTAATTCATCTCAGTACTAATTCATCTCAGTATTAATTCATCTCAGTACTAATTCATCTCATTATTAATTCATCTCATTATTAATTCATCTCAGTACTAATTCATTTCAGTACTAATTCATCTCAGTATTAATTCATCTCAGTACTAATTCATTTCAGTACTAATTCATTTAAGTACTAATTCATCTCAGTACTAATTCATCTCAGTACTAATTCATTTCAGTACTAATTCATCTCAGTACTAATTCATCTCAGTACTAATTCATCTCAGTACTAATTCATCTCAGTATTAATTCATCTCAGTATTAATTCATCTCAGTACTAATTCATCTCAGTACTAATTCATCTCAGTAATAATTCATCTCAGTACTAATTCATCTCAGTACTAATTCATCTCAGTACTAATTCATCTCAGTTTTAATTCATCTCAGTACTAATTCATCTCATTATTAATTCATCTCAGTACTAATTCATTTCAGTACTAATTCATCTCAGTACTAATTCATCTCAGTACTAATTCATCTCAGTACTAATTCATCTTAGTATTAATTCATCTCAGTACTAATTCATCTCAGTACTAATTGCACAGTTGGAGCACAGTTGGGGAGGTAATGCAAGGAAGAGGGGTGAGGGAGAGGGATGGGTGAAAAGCAATAAAGGTGGTTTTGAATGGTGAAGCTAGGTGTGGTGGTGTAGTGCAAACAATTAGAAAACTCATAATTCGCAAAATCTTTTTTTTAATGACAGTTTTTAATCTAGCTTGTTAACAAAACTTGATAAAAATATTTCACAAAAAATAAAGAATTATTTACTGGCGCTGATTTTTTTCTCCGAAAAAAAAAGTCTGCGCAAAGGTGTGAAAAGAGGAAAAGTTACGAAGATGGATGTGGGATGGATGAGGATATAACTCGGAATGATGGATGAGGATACAACTCGGAATGATGGATAAGGATACATTTCGGAATGATGGATGAGGATGTCAGTTTTTTTAATTAATTTATTGAAAAAATCATTTTTTAGATTTGCAAAAAAATGAATCGAAAAAACAAAAAATTGAATTCATGAATTATTTCTGTTTTTAAAAACTAAATGCAATTTAATAAATTTAAAAATTTAAAAAATCATTTAATCTAATCTACTTTAATCTAATCTATAAAAATAAAACAAAAAAAAAAGGAAAAAAAACAAAAAAATAGAAAAAAAACACCTGTGGTTTCCATGGTCGAAGTCGCTGTGGAAGGAGTCCTGGAGGCTGTGAGTGTTGAGGAGGGGACCACAAGGTGTCAAAAAACTAAAAATGCTTGTGTCGCCTCTGTCGTCTAAGCGCACCATCCGGTGCAGTTTTGCCATTTTGCAACCAACTTTTTGTTTTTATTTATTTTTATTTTTTTTTATGTTTGTTATTAATATTATCTATTATTACTATTTTTTTTCTTATTATGAATATTGTTAATATTTATTAATTAATTTTATTCTCTATTTTATTTTTATTTTTCAGTTTTACTATTTAATTTAAGAAAAAATATAATTTTGATTTTTTTTGTTTTTAGAGTTTTTGGATTTTTTTTGCTCCTACAACGTTTTTTTTTTGATTCTGTTTATTTTGATGTCTTGAATAAAAATTACTCAAAGCTTTTCAAAATATTTATTTTCTTTTTCAGTGATTTTTTTAATAACACAGTTTTCAGTTCAATTCGTCGAGTTTTTCACAACAGTTTTTTCAATAATTTTTCAACAATTTTTTTTCTCTACGTGATAATTCAGTTTCATCAGGGTTTAATGGAGCTTTGTTTTTTTATTAGTTTTTCAATAAACATTTTTTGATTGTTTCTTTTGAGAAAAACTCCCAACAAGTTTATTTTTTTTTCATTTTTTTTTCAAATCTCAAACGTTTAATGCGAACTCTAAACAAACTCCAAATGTTTATCGTTTGATTTCAAAACTGGATTCCATGAATCTTATTTTTCTGGAGTTTTTAAAAATTACTCAAAAATCCAAACTCCTCCCCAAACCTTTAGGTCATCAGTTTTTTTTGAATAAACAAAAAAAATTATTTTAAAAATTTCAAAAAATTATTTTTGAAATAATATTTTGCTGTAGATGATTTGAAGATATTTTTCCTAATATCTACTAAATCTTAATATTTACAAACTTTTTTTACCAAACACATTTCAATGTTTATTTTATATTTATTTAAAAAATTTCATAATTTTTCTTTATTTTTTTCAATTTTTCGATATTGTTTTTATTTAAAAATTTTTATTGAAAATTTTTTTTTCCAAGATAATTATTTTGTTTTGTAGTTTTTTTGTATTTTTTCATTGGCGAAATAGATGGAAAATCACGCTTGTAACTCTGCAAAGAACGAATTTGAAAAACAATAATTTGTGTAAAAAACAAAACCCACTGATAATATTGAAAAATATTGAAAAAAATTATTGTGAGTGAAACATTTTTGGAAAATTTATTGGAAAAAAGCTAAAAAAACGCTGTGTAAGGAAATAATTTTGTGAAAAAGTACTTGAGAAAAACTGAATTGTTGAAAAAAAAAATTTTTTTGAACTAAAAAATAATAAAAACGACATACTTAACTACGCTAATTAATGAATATTTTGAAAAGATAATTAATCGTATTAAAATATAAATGAGTAAACAAATACAATAAAACGACAAAGAAATACAATGAAATACAATTCAATACAATAAACTACAATGTAATACAATAAAGCGACATGATACAACAAACATACAAAAGTTGAGAATAAAAACTGGGGTGTTTAACCCTGGGAGCTGCAAGGCCCGTCTACGGGTGAAAAACCTGACTAAAAACAATCAAAAAATTAAAATCGTCTTTTCAATTCCAAGCGGGAAATGTCACAAAAAATAATTTAAAACAACCAGTATTAACTATTAAAAACTACTATTGAGCGCCTCTGATGCAACCTAGTTTGCAAAGTGGGCGCTATAAAAAGTGTACATTCATCCATCCATTCAAAAAAATTAGTGAAAAATTATATTCCGTTGTTTTTTTAATTTTTTAATTTTGCCGAACATGGCTACTCCCATTAAAAAAACTCAAAATAGCGCTCAAAAGTGGCGTGCGAAAAGGGAACTTAAATAAGATTTATTTACTTTCAAGTTTCCAAAAATGTTTTTCGCCTGATGATACATGGGATTCATTTTTGTTCTGCGCTGATGGAGTTAACAAAAGAAGAAAAAACAAATTTTGTTTTTATTTTATAAACATTGAGAACAAACACAAAAAAAATGAATGCAAAATAATTTATTGAAAAAAAAGAAAAAAAACGTATTGAAAAACATAAAAAAAAGAAGATTTTTCTTTCGAGAGTAGGTCAAATAATGGTGTAATTCTTTTTTCAAAAAGCCGTTGAACGCTATTGTTGGAACATTTTGAAGAAAAAAACTGTTTCTGAAAGTTATTTGTGATAATAAAAAGTTTTTCAAATGGAGATTTTTTTTGTTTTTAAAGTTATTTTGATTTGCAAAAAAAATAATTTTAATAAAAAATTTAAAAATAATATAATTGGAAACTGATTTTTTCATTAATTGGAAAATTCTATTGTAATCCGAAACTTTTGCACATTTTGAAAAATTCAACAATTTTCACTTTTTCATTTTTCACAAAAAAACCGTCAATACTTAAAAATTGAAAAACAAAATAAAAACTTTTAAAAATAAAAATCAGAAAGTTTTTCTGGAAATCATTTATCATTATGTAAACAAAACAAAAAATTTTTTTTTCTTATTTTGAACAGACGAGTTTTAATCAATTAAAAAAATTCATTCAACTTTGAAAAATGATTGCAAGCTTATTCCGACCGCAAAATGACCGCAAAATGTCGCGTTTTTATCATTTTTTCTTAAGTAAAATTGATTGTTTTGGAAAAAAAAACAAAAGAAAAAATGAAAACATGAAGAAAAATAAAAAAATTTCGTAAAAACAAAGTTTGGAAAATACGCAGAAAAACTTTGAAAGCATAATTCCAACTAGGAAAACTGAGGTTTGCAAAACATTTGTGCACAGCCTTTCAGCGTTTTGTTTAAAGGCGCTACAAAAGTTGAAAAGTCAAAATATTTCAAAACAAAAAAACAAAAAAAATAAAAATGGATTTTCAAAACTTGAAATGGAAAAAGTTTGAAATAAAATGAATCCCTGGTCAATTTATGTGTTTTTTTGAATACAGTACGTTTGAGTTACTGATGTTTTTTTAAGTTATTTTTCTAATGTTTGAATTTTTATCTGAATATTAAAAAAGCAAACTTTTGCGCTATAAAATTTTTCTTCTTTTCTCATAAATCTTCCAAAATTGAGACATTTCCTTTTTTGGTGCTAATAAATTGGTTGCTCATTTAACACATGTTGCTCACTGCGACAGCTACTACTACTACTACTACTACTACTACTACTACTACTACTACTACTACTACTACTACTACTACTACTACTACTACTACTACTACTACTACTACTACTACTACTACTACTACTACTACTACTACTACTACTACTACTACTACTACTACTACTACTACTACTACTACTACTACTACTACTACTACTACTACTACTACTACTACTACTACTACTACTACTACTACTACTACTACTACTACTACTACCACTACTACTACTACTACTACTACTACTACTACTACTACTACTACTACTATTACTACTATTACTACTACTACTACTACTACTAATACTACTACTACTACTACTACTACTACTACTACTACTACTACTACTACTACTACTACTACTACTACTACTACTACTACTACTACTACTACTACTACTACTACTACTACTACTACTACTACTACTACTACTACTACTACTACTACTACTACTACTACTACCACATCTCAACTTATTGAATTAGCGTGACCAGGGATGAAGTCATAATTTCCTCTCGCATGAAAAACTGGAAAGCAGACTAAAATTTTAAGTTGATCAAACTTCAAAATTAAAAAATCACATTTATATTTTTCAAATTTTTCCTAATCAAAACAAAATTTTTTACTTTGAAAAAAAAACTGAATTTCCAAGATAAAATTTTTTTTTTATCAACAGTTTACTTTTTTTTTCGTTTTCAATCAAAATATGTTTGACTTTCTTTTTTTTTTCAAAGCCAAATAAATCGATTTTCAACACTTTTTAAAACTATTTTAATCAAATCCCATTGACTTTTTGTTCAATTTTTTTCAAAAATTCGAAAAAACAAATCATAAACAATAAAAAATCTGAATAAACTTGAACTCATGTTCAAAAATGCCAATTCTCATAAAACAAATAAAAAAAATGAAAACTTTTAAACCATTTGGAAAAAATCTTTTTTTAATTAAAAATACAATCAAAGTACAAGGAAAAAAATAGCAGAAGTTAAAATTGGATCAAAACTAGACCCATTTTCACCAGGAAATCAAAATTTCTTCCACAAAAACTAACTTTTCCATTTTTTTATATTAGTTTTGGCAAATATTATGCAATAAAATGCGTTTTTGATTTCAAAATAAAAACGAAAACTTGAAAAAAAATCTTAAAATTTTTTTAAAAAACAATTTTTCTGATTTTGATTTTGCAAATAATCAAAAAAATACTTTGAAAGGCGTTTTATGTTCGGCCTTTTTCGAAAAAAACGAAAATCTGACGTGGAACGAATTTAAGTCTATTGAAAACTTCCAACAAAAACAATATTTTATATAAACATATGTTTTAAAATATATTAAATAATAATAAAATATTAAACTCCAGAAAAAACCCGAAGTTGAAGTTAAATTGAATTTGCAATCAAAATGAGTCAAAATTTGAAAAATTCAAAACCACCTCACCTCTCAGCCTTCAAACCCTTATGCCCTTTCTTCACATTAAACTGAGGTATATATATATATATATATATATATATATATATATATATATATATATATATATATATATATATATATATATATATATATATATATATATATATATATATATATATATATATATATATATATATATATATATATATATATATATATATATATATATATATAGATATATATATATATAGATATATATATATATATATATATATATATATACATATTCGCACAATTTGCAAACGGTTGCCTCAGAGAACCTCAGTGTGAGTTATTATTACTTTGCCATCCTTCTTCAATTTTGTCTGCTTCACTTTTAATTTTTCTTCTTCTCTCTCATAATTTTTCTTTTTTTCTTTCTTATTTTTTTTTTCATTGTCACTGTATCACTTTTCTTTATCTTCTTTCTTTCCGTCTTCTTTCCGTCTTTGTCTCAAGGCCTTTCTTTATTCTCTTTTCTTTATTGTTCACGCCACGAAAGATGCTTTTATTACACCTTCATTTTCAGTTTATTTATTTAATTTTTATTATTTAAAAATTCTTTTATTATTTTTTACTTTTATTTATATAGTTAATATATCAGTCAATTATAAATCTCATATATTATATATTCTCATATATATCTTTATCATACGAACGTGTTGTTAGTTATTTCAATAAATATAATAATAATAATAATAATAATAATAATAATAATAAAAATAATAATAATAATAATAATAATAATAATAATAATAATAATAATAATAATAATAATAATAATAATAATAATAATAATAATAATAATAATAATAATAATAATAATAATAATAATAATAATAATAAACATAATAATAATAATAATAATAATAATAATAATAATAATAATAATAATAATAATAATAATAATAATAATAAAAATAATAATAATAATAATAATAATAATAATAATAATAATAATAATAATAATAATAATAATAATAATAACAATAATCGTATCATTAATGAAATTTAAGTCAAATTAATATTATTAATAATTTTCTGATATGAGTTATTTTTCGAAAGCAGTTTACTAACAATGTATTGATAATTAAAAATACCACTTCAACCTTTCGTTTCACCATTTTGGATTTTCCAGTTAATCTTCACTTGTTTTTCAATTGACTTCAACAAAAAATAAAATAAAATAAAATAAAAAATAACAAAAACACAATTTGCCCTTCAAAATAATTTTTTTTCGATTTTCCTCATTTTAATTTTTTTTTCATTAAAACAATTTTCTCAACACTGCCGTTTTTTTGCGAGTCTCTTGACTGCATTTTTCATTTTGCTTTTCAGACACAAAAGTGTTTTTCACGCTCTGGAGAGTGTTTCATCGAAGTCTGCCTTGTCAGTCTACAACATTTTTACCCCTGGTTAGTTATTTTCTAATTTAAAATCAATTTTAATTTTTTTACAAAACTTTCTATTTGAGTTTTTATTTGGAATAATTTTTTAAACGAAAATAAAAATATCTAAATTAATTTTAGTTTGAAATTTCTTTAAATTCAAACTTGTAATCAACCAAAACTCACATTCTCTGTTACCCTTGTCGACTTTTTTTTTTCGATTTTTTCATCCAGTTATTCAAACTTATAAAAAATAGTTTGCTACAATCCCAAATAAGTTCTATTTTCATCAACGGTTCTCTTTGAATCCTAATTCATGATACTCATTTTCAATAAAAAATAATTGAATTACTGATAAAAACAGTAACCTTGATCGAGAACACATTGGCTCTTCTTGGGATATTCATGACACCCATCAAAGCATTCTCAGGTACTTAGGAATCTCTCTATATCAACAAGGTTGTGTCTGGTTGATAAAAAAAACATCAAAAATATTTATTTTTTTTATACATTTTTTCAGTTTTTTTTCTAGTATTTTTCAGTATTTTTTCAGTATTTTTTCTAGTATTTTTCAGTATTTTCTCTAGTATTTTTCAGTATTTTTTCCAGTATTTTTTTTAGTATTTTTTTTATTGTTTTTTCAACAATTTATTGTCCTTTCATTTTTCACAAATTACTTATTTAAAATTTAAAAATACCTTCAGCCACCTCCTCTCCTCAATCATGATTTATGACTTTCTAGACTTCTTTTTTCTATTTTTCAGTATTTTCTCCAGCTTTGAGTTTTAAAAGTTAAAAAACATTGTGACTTTTCGTGGTTAACAAGCATTAGAAAATACTGTAAATCTGAAATACTCGATATATTGAACTAAAACAGTTTTACTCAGTATATTGAACTGAAACAGTTGTACTCAGTATATTGAACTAAAACGGTTGCACTCAGTATATTGAACTGAAACGGTTGTACTCAGTATATTGAACTAAAACGGTTGTACTCAGTATATTGAACTGAAACGGTTGTACTCAGTATATTGAACTAAAACGGTTGTACTCAGTATATTGAACTGAAACGGTTGTACTCAGTATATTGAACTAAAACGGTTGTACTCAGTATATTGAACTGAAACGGTTGTACTCAGTATATTGAACTAAAACGGTTGTACTCAGTATATTGAACTGAAACAGTTGTACTCAGTATATTGAACTAAAACGGTTGTACTCAGTATATTGAACTGAAACGGTTGTACTCAGTATATTGAACTGAAACAGTTGTACTCAGTATATTGAACTGAAACGGTTGTACTCAGTATATTGAACTAAAACGGTTGTACTCAGTATATTGAACTGAAACAGTTGTACTCAGTATATTGAACTAAAACGGTTGTACTCAGTATATTGAACTAAAACAGTTGTACTCAGTATATTGAACTGAAACGGTTGTACTCAGTATATTGAACTGAAACGGTTGTACTCAGTATATTGAACTAAAACGGTTGTACTCAGTATATTGAACTGAAACGGTTGTACTCAGTATATTGAACTGAAACGGTTGTACTCAGTATATTGAACTGAAACGGTTGTACTCAGTATATTGAACTGAAACGGTTGTACTCAGTATATTGAACTGAAACGGTTGTACTCAGTATATTGAACTGAAACAGTTGTACTCAGTATATTGAACTGAAACAGTTGTACTCAGTATATTGAACTGAAACAGTTGTACTCAGTATATTGAACTGAAAGATTGGCATTCAATGTATTGAACATAAAAATTTATTGTTCAATGCATTCAATTTGAAACTTTGTACTCAGTAGCATGAACTCTTAAACTCTTATAAGGCCCTATTTTCATTTTCCAGAAGAGCAGTCCCAGCACTAATGGATCTTTATGCTTTTGTCTTGAAAGGACAGCATCCAACATCGACCTCAGCAAGAGTTGTGTTGAAAACTATTACGCTCTCCTCGCAAGAGACCGACACCAGGACTAAACTATTGTTTTAACTAAATTTAAAAAAAAAGCAAACGAACAAACTTAATGAAAAAATTACCGGACTCCACATTTTTATCGTTTCATATCATTTATATAGCCACAACTTTTTAAGATTTAGTTGGTACATATTCTAGTTTTTTAATTTTTCATTTTTCACAAATACTCAAAATTCAAAAAACAAAATTGTCAACTTTAACGCAGCAAAAGTTATTCAAAGGATAAACACGTCAAAACGTTTAGAAACTTAATCTAGACTTTCTTTGAATGCCAAAACAAAATCTAAAAATAATATATGCTATTTTCATTGCATTTTTTACTAGACAGATCAAGAAGGTATTTTATAAAATAAAAAATTAATTTTCAAAAAAAAAATTTGTTTCATTTTGTTATTAGTTCCATGCTGGAATTGTTCACACAATTCCAAGAACCACTGATGGTTAAGAGCTTTCGTTAGCTCTTCTTTGCTTGAAAAACTGAAAAATGCCACCTTTTGTCAACTTTCAAGAAATTCCAAAGTTACAAAATAATTATTCTTGCTTATACAAGTGGATTTCAGAATCTGTATGGTTTCAATTCTCGCCATTCTGTTGACGAAACGTTAATAGTCAATTCGAAGTGGCCAGGATAACAAAAGACGGAAATGTAAAGTGGAATTAGTATGAGATAACTATGGAATTGAAGATGTGTGCCATCTATCACCGCCACACGCACTTTAAACATCACCATCCCACTACAACCGCCACTACAACCACCACCACCACCGCTACCACCACAAGGACAACTACAAGCACCACTACAACTGCCACTACAACCGCCACTACAACCACCACCACCACCACCACCACCACCACCACCACCACTACCACCACAAGCACCACTACAACCACCACTACAACCACCACTACAACCACCACAACCACCACTACAACCAACAACCACTAAATCCACCACCACAACCACCACTACAACCAACCACCGCCACAACCAGCACTACAACCCCCACTACAACCACCACTACAACCACAACCACCACCATCACCACAAGCACTAGCACCTTTTTCGAAGCATAGGAAAGCGAAGGCAAGATGTCTCAAGAGGACGAAGAGAAAGAGGTAGAGGAGGAAGAAGGGGCATAGAATCAAGCCTTGAAAGGCATTGGAAACTTGTGAAGCCAAACCTTTCTTTGCCAATGGAATGTAAAAAACACTTACCAAAGTCTTCCAAATGCCTTTGAACATGTTCAAGTCGCTGTTGCAGTGGGTTCGTAAGAGAGGTCAGGTCTTTGACACATTGCGAGTTTTAATCAAATTTATATTGTTTAATATTTTAAATACTTAAACTATCGTTACGGTTAATTATAATATAATTGAGGTTAATTATAATATAATTGAGGTTAATTATACTATAATTACAGTCACTTCTACTCGTAATAGTGCTAATTAAATGATTGATACTGTTAATTATACTAGTAATACTACTAATACTATGACCACATATCCACTAGTTTCACTTAATTAGTTGAACGTTAATAGCACTTAATTAACCTCCTGGTTCCACCTTTCACAGACATTTCTTTTCAACTTTTTGTATTTTTCTCCCTTCAACTTCTTCGTTCCCATCCAATTTTTTGTTTTCCACCCCTCTCAAAAACTTAGTTTTACACGAGCTTTTGACTCCTTATCTTCCTTCCTGTTCTCCTTTCTTCCTTCCTGTCCTCCTCTCTTCCTTCCTGTCCTCCTCTCTTCCTTCCTGTCCTCCTCCCTTCCTTCCTGTCCTCCTCCCTTCCTTCCTGTCATCCTCTTTTCCTTCCTGTCATCCTCTCTTCCTTCCACCCTCCCCAAACCCTCACTCACCCGAAGTGGAAGTTGAAGAGAATGGAGATGCAGTAGTAAACTAGACAGAGGCTCACCCACATGGTAAATAAGTTTTCTGTAAAGCTGTTGTCGAAGTAGTACTTGCCTGTTGGGGTGGCGGTGGTGGTGTGGTGGTGGTGGTGGTGGTGGTGGTGTGGTGGTGGTGTGGTGGTGGTGTGGTGGTGGTGGTGTGGTGGTGGTGTGGTGGTGGTGGTGTGGTGGTGGTGTGGTGGTGGTGGTGTGGTGGTGGTGTGGTGGTGGTGGTGTGGTGGTGGTGTGGTGGTGTTGTGGTGGTGGTGTGATGATGTTGTGGTGGTGTTGTGGTGGTTTTGTGGTGGCAGTGGTGTTGTGGTGGCTGTTGCATTTTTTGCTTTCGTGGCTATTACGGTGGCAGTTTTACTAGTTTTTGTGATAGTTATGGCTATGATGATTGTTCCTGTAATAATAATAGGTGTGGTGGTTGCTGTTGTTGTGGCGGTCATTGTTATAGTGGTGGTTTTTGTGGTAGTTTTTGTTATAATGGTTATTGTGGACTTTGTTGTGGTTGTAGCTGAAGTAAACATTGTTTGAGTAGTTGTGGTGGTGTTAGTGTGATGAGATTAGTGAAGATTCATTTTCAATGGATTGTTGAGGTGTTAATGTGGCCTTAAAACTCTACGGGTTAATGCCACTATAATAATATTCGTATTTGTATGGTATTGTATTGTATTAAAAGCAAAAAGGTTTGATAGGATAGCGATGAAAAAATTATTCTTCTAGTGGTGTTGATGAAATAAAAAAATATTAACAAAAAGTTTAAAAAAATACAAAAAATATTAATAAAACAAATTAATAAAACAAATTAGAAGTAATAATAAATAGTAATAGATGTAAGCATTGATGTTAACGTATATATCTGCTACGTTAGCACTGATGAGTGGCTCTGACCGATGCGAAGGTGGTAGGTGGCGAAGAGGAAGAGTTTCATAACAGCCCAGAAAGTGGTCATGAGGAAGGCCGTTTGGGTGAGCTGGTGGTAGTGGTTCAATGATGGTGGTAGTGGTTTGATAATGATGGTGGTGGTTTGATAATGGTGGTGGTGATTTGATAATGATGGTGGTGGCTTGATAATGGTGGTGGGGTTTTGATAAGGATGGTGGTGATTTGATAATGGTGGTGGTGGCCTCATAATGGTGGTGGCTTGATAATGATAGCAGCAATAGTGTTAGTAATTGCATAGTGGTGGCGGTAACAGCCTTCATCACCACCTTAGTGATGTGTCCGTAGTAGGAGATGTCGTAAGAAAACTGGTAATAGTAGGTGATTTTGTAGGAATAGTAACTTTCGAAAAAAAGCAAGGCCAAGTAGGCGAAACCTGACAACACCAAGAAGGCGTGGCATAAGTATCGGAAACTGGCAAGTGGTGGTGGTGGTTGTTGTTGTTGTTGTTGTTGTTGTTGGTTGTTAGTTTTTTGTTGTTGGTAGTGGTTAATGTTGGTTTTGGTAATTGTG
Organism: Branchellion lobata; assembly: GCA_947562095.1. Lineage (NCBI taxonomy): Eukaryota > Metazoa > Annelida > Clitellata > Hirudinida > Piscicolidae > Branchellion > Branchellion lobata. Next base: position 634,089 of record OX387252.1, on the reverse strand, counting down.
GTTGCTGTGATGGTGGTGGTGTGTGTAGTGGTGGCGGTGGTGTGTGTAGTAGTGGAGGCGGTGGTGTAGTAGGGGTGGTGGTGTAGTGGTAGCGGTGGTGTGTGTAGTGGTGGCGGTGGCGTGTGTAGTGGTGGCGGTGGTGTGTGTAGTGGTGGCGGTTGTGGTAGTGGTGGCGGTGGCGTGTGTAGTGGTGGCGGTGGCGTGTGTAGTGGTGGCGGTGGTGTGTGTAGTGGTGGCGGTGGTGTGTGTAGTGGTGGCGGTGGTGTGTGTTGAGATGAGTGGAATTGAAAGGTGGAGGCAGTGAAGGAGAACTGTTTGTGAAAATTGCATAAATTTGGTTGTGGGACTTTTTTGAGTCGATGTAGTTAGTAAAAGAATGTAAGTGAAAAATTAAGTTTTAGTGGAAAAATGAATTATGTTCTCTTTGAAAAAAATTGTTTTCAAAGAATTAATAAAATGGAAAAATGTGAAAATCTAAATTGAAAAACTTAAGATGAATTAAAATTTCAAATAACGGAAAAATAAAAAAATTAATTTCAGAAAAATAAAAAAATTAAATATCAAAAATAAAAAAATAAAATGTCAGCTAAGTAGCAAAATGGGTATCAGAAAAATTTTGAATTAAAAACCATCGCGGAGAACAATAAGCAAGCAATGGTCAAACCGGGTCAGGTGGATGAAGAGGCCGTTTTGATAGAGTTTGAAGAGGTAGGTGATGAAGCAGGCGAACACGAGAAGGGTGATGATGAAGAAGAAGAGGAAATTCACCAAGGCATCTTCCTGCTCGTACATGTTGGCACTGTGCGCCTTGGAGGAGGAGGAGGAAGAAGAGGAGGAGAAGGAGAAAGAGGAGGAGGAAAAGAAGGAGGAGGAGGAGGAGGAGGAGGAGGAGGAGGAGAAGAAGGAGGAGAAAGAGGAGGAGGAGGAGGAGGAGGAGGAGAAGGAGGAGGAGGAGAAGGAGGAGGAGGAGGAGGAGAAGGAGGAGGAGGAGGAGGAGGAGGAGGAGGAGGAGGAAGAGGAGAAAGAGGAGGAGGAGGAGGAGGAGGAGGAGGAGGAGGAGGAGGAGGAGGAGGAGGAGGAGGAGGAGGAGGAGAAGGAGGAGGAGGAGGAGGAGGAGGAGGAGGAAGAGGAGGAGGAGGAGGAGGAGGAGGAAGAGGAGGAGGAAGAGGAGAAGAAGGAGAAGAAGGAGGATGAGGAGGAGGAGAAGGAGGAGGAGGAGGAGGAGGAGGAGGAGGAAGAGGAGGAGGAGAAGGAGGAGGAGGAGAAGGAGGAGGAGGAGGAGGAGGAGGAGGAGGAGGAGGAGGAGGAGGAGGAGGAGAAGGAGGAGGAAGAGGAGGAGGAGAAGGAGAAGGAAGAGGAGGAGGAGGAGGAGGAGGAGGAGGAGGAGGAGGAGGAGGAGGAGGAGGAGGAGGAGGAGGAGGAGGAGAAGGAGGAGGAAGAGGAGGAGGAGGAGGAGGAGAAGGAGGAGGAGGAGGAGGAGGAGGAGGAGGAGGAGGAGGAGGAGGAAGAGGAGGAGGAGGAGGAGGAGGAGGAGGAGGAGGAGGAGGAGGAGGAGGAGGAGGAGGAGGAGGAGGAGGAGGAGGAGGAGGAGGAGGAGGAGGAGGAGGAGGAGGAGGCTTCTTCTGCGTAGCGCAGCGAGGAGGCAGTTGCTGTCGTGCGGCTTCGGCTCGGCCTGTGTGCGATGGGCGGGGAGACTTCGTCTTCTTCGTCGGCTGTTCGCGTCTTGGAGGCTTGCTGAGTGCGGGCGGCCCGGAGGCAGGGGCCGAGGAGAGTAGGGTCTCGATGTTTTGCGAATTTCAATTTTTATTAACTTTTGCTCTCAAGTGGTGTTTTTAGTTTTGACCTCTCAGTTGCTTGCATTGGCACTTTACATATTAAATTTAATAGATTACTAAACAGATTACTAGCTTGAGTAGAAAAAGATTTAATAAAATCATATTCAATTTTAAAAGATTTTATATTCATATTTATTTTAATTGTTTTAAAATAATTATATTCGTTTTCAGTATATTTAACATAATTATATTTATTCTCAACAAATTTTATAAAATTAAATTTATTCTTAATGGACTTAACATAATTATATTCAATGTTTTGGACGAGGTTTTTGGAGGATCTTCGAGAAAGAGTATGACGTAGGCAAGTTCTAGTCTTTCTGGCATGCATGAAAGGTGCAGAAGTCGAAAGTGGTAACAAGCACAATGGAACCGTTGAAACCTTCTTAGACCCTCACCTTTATTCATATCTCACCAACACCACCTTTCCTACCCCCCTACCCCCGTTGCTATCACCACCTCACCCTCACCACTCCACCATTACCAACACCACCAATACCAACACCACCACCAGCACCTCTACCACTACCACCACCCCTACCAACACCACCACTACCACCACCTCTACCAACACCACCACTACCAACGCCACCACCACCACCACCACCACCACCAAATCACCACCCAAAACACCAACAGCCAATCACCTACCTTGAAATATCCTTTGACACCTTTTCCCACGTGACTTCGACATCCCAGCGTGACCACGCTGTAGATGTTGGCGTTGCTGGTGTACAGAAACAGCTTGACACTTATGCCTAATATCTTCCTGAGGTAGAAGTTGGGTGGGTGTTGAAAAAAGTGATTGGGTGTTGGGAGGGGGGGTGTTGAGAGAGAGGTCGTTGAGATAGGGGGGTGTTGAGATGGGGGGGTGTTGAGATGAAGGGGTGTCAAGATGGGGGCTGTTGAGATTGGGAGGGGGGTTTGAAGGGAGGGGGGGGGGGAGGGTGAATCGAAAGAGGAAAAATTGAAAAAGCACGCGATAAGCAGAAAAAAAATGAAAGAGAAATTGTGAGAGAAGGGTGCAGAATGGAGATGGAGTTGAAAAGATTTAAAAAAAACGCGAAAACTTGAAAACCAGTTGAAGCAAAATGGGAGTCAAACTTAATAGGACTGAACCACATTTTTCATTGAAAAAAAAAATTATTATTCAAAAAAAACTTTTTTAAAAAATTTTCACGTTGAGAATTCTAACCGATGGAGCCAACTGTTTCTGATCACGTGGGTTAGAGCTTCTCTTGCGGATTCTTTGGTGAAGTTAGTGCAAATGTGTTCGATAGATGGCGTGATGGAATCTTCGTAGGTCATCTTGTAGTTTGCTGCCAGTGTTGTAAAATCACTAGTCAACGTTGTGTGGTCAATAGTGGCTGTGTGTGTGCATGGTTGGAAATAGTTGCAAGTAGTGGATAGTGGCTGTGTGTAGTGGATAGTGGCTGTGTGTAGCGGATAGTGGCTGTGTGTAGTGGATAGTGGTTGTGTGTATTGTGGGTTGTGGCTGTGTGCAATGGATAGTGGCTGTGTGTAGTAGATAGTGGTTGTGTGTAGTAGATAGTGGCTGTGTGTAGTGGATAGTGGCTGTGTGTAGCGGATAGTGGTTGTGTGTATTGTGGGTTGTGGCTGTGTGCAATGGATAGTGGCTGTGTGTAGTAGATAGTGGTTATGTGTAGTAGATAGTGGCTGTGTGTAGTGGATAGTGGCTGTGTGTAGTGTGGGTTGTGGCTAAGTGTGTTGATTGTGGCTGAAGGTGGTTGGTTGAAGTAGCATGTGGTTGGGTGTGGCTGAGTGTGTTTGGTTGAAGTTGTGTACAACTAGTTGTAACTGGCTGGAATTCCATTGAACAAATAAATACGTCAGCAAAGTAATAATAATAATATTTCCTTTCCACCAAAGATAATTCCACAATAACTTCCTAATTATGAACTTTATAAAAACTATTAAAATAATATTAATTGAATAATTAACTAACTAATTGAAGAAACGCTTTGAACCTACCTTCTTCCCCGTCTACTCTCCAAAAACAGATCGGTTTGATGAGGAATACATCAAGGTTTTTGGTTTGAAGGCTCTCTTCGAAAGGCGCCACAGTACTATGCTTTGTTTCCTCCATGTGAACCCTTCTTTTTCTTCTTTTTTTCTTTTTTTGTTGGTTTTTTAATTTTTCGTTTTGTATTTTTGTTTATCTTTGTGTTTTTTTATATTTTTTTTATATCTTTATATTTGTCTACTGATTGCTTTGTTGATATAGAATGTTAGGAGTATAGAAACTAGATGTAGTCAAGATACGGTGGGTGGTGGTAGTTTTAGTATTTCTTTCGGTTTTAGTTAAACAAAAACTGCACAAAGTTGTTTTAGAATGGTGTGATGAGGAAAAAAAGAATAATGAGAATTTTTTAATGATACTTGAATATAATTTGTTGAAATTTTCTTTTATAACCTTCATTGCGTAACCTCACCTTCTCTTCGCTCGTGAGTGGGAGTTCATGGCCATAAGTTTGTTCGGAATGTTTGACTTTTTGTGGTCTTATCAAAAGGGGTTTGGGTGCATTGGACACAGGATTCACTAGAGAGCCAGTAAAGATTGAAACGAAAGACTTAGAGGTCAGATTTGGTGCTGTTGTTGACGGTACCAGTGGCTTTGATGGTGGTGTTGGTGGCTGTGATGGTGGCTGTGATGATGGCTGTGACGATGGCTGTGATGGTGGCTGTGACGATGGCTGTGATGATGGCTGTGATGATGGCTGTGATGATGGCTGTGATGATGGCTGTGATGATGGCTGTGATGGTGGCTGTGATGGTGGCTGTGATGGCGGCTGTGATGGTGGCTGTGATGGTGGCTGTGATGGTGGCGATGGTGATGGCAGTGAGGGTTGCGGTGGTGGTGGGGGTGACGGTGGTAGTGGTGATGTTGGCGGTGGTGGTGGTGGCGGTGGTGGTGGCGGCGGTGGTGGTGGCGGCGGTGGTGGTGGTGAGGTAAAAGCATCGGGATTGTCGACGTAGACAATTTTGTATTTATCCATCAGTTCCTGCAACTTCTCTTTCCTTATCACTTCTCCAAACATCTCCTCATAGGTCACGTTGGTGATCCAATCCAAACAATCCTCCTTCGAACGAACCTTCACCGAAAGGAGTTGTGGGTGGTAAGAAAACAGGAATTAGAAAGATGGGTGTTATGAATTGTCTATTCAATAACAATAATTAAGATAATAAATAAAAAATAAAAAAGTATAACTTCCATTGGTGAAGCGCCAAAGAAACATTGACGCAATAAAATGACTATGTCCCCCTTATACGACGTCTATTCTTTACTTCAGTTACCCCTTTTCACAACTCAAATATGAGCTTAGCCGAGAATTGAACCCTGAGCCTCACGTTTGCAGGTTGCTAACCATTACGCTACACGCGAAGTAAGAAGCATGAAAACACAAAAACGTTTAAGCTGTTGTATTTAATATTTTTAATGACATCTTCTCCTTCCTCCGCTTCTTCTTCTGCTTTCCCTTCTCTTCTTACTTCGCCTCAACTTCTCCTACTCTTCCCGCTCCTCTTCCTCCTCGTCCTTTCCTTTCCCCACTGACACGCAAGTCCTGGTCTAAAGGATTGAGGGTTCTTATGAGGTTGAGGTTGGTGGAAGCGATGGCTGAATGGGTGCCTGAAACGTCGAAAAACTCCGCCAGTCTGAGAAAGAAGGCGAGG
>OX387252.1:571061-626061 GCA_947562095.1 Branchellion lobata | reverse complement strand
GCACACAACAACTACATACGGAGGATTTGTTGAGAAGCATGGAGTCTTTTATCACCAGCAATTGTCCGAGACCCCACTTGAGCATCGTCAAAAAAAGCTCCACAATGTAGACTATTGGAGTCAAACTCAACACTAGCAAGTATGCTGCAAATGGAATGTTGATGAAAAAAGATGTGAGGGGATGTTGAACAGAAGGGCGTTGATAGAAAGGTGTTGATAGAAGGGTGTTGATAGAAGGGTGTTGATAGAAGGGTGTTGATAGAAGGGTGTTGATAGAAGGGTGTTGATAGAAGGGTGTTGATAGAAGGGTGTTGATAGAAGGGTGTTGATAGAAGGGTGTTGATAGAAGGGTGTTGATAGAAGGGTGTTGATAGAAGGGTGTTGATAGAAGGGTGTTGATAGAAGGGTGTTGATAGAAGGGTGTTGATAGAAGGGTGTTGATAGAAGGGTGTTGATAGAAGGGTGTTGATAGAAGGGTGTTGATAGAAGGGTGTTGATAGAAGGGTGTTGATAGAAGAGCGTTGATAGAAGGGTGTTGATAGAAGGGTGTTGATAGAAGGGTGTTGATAGAAGGGTGTTGATAGAAGGGTGTTGATAGAAGGGTGTTGATAGAAGGGTGTTGATAGAAGGGTGTTGATAGAAGGGTGTTGATAGAAGGGTGTTGATAGAAGGGTGTGTTGAGGGTGTGTTTAATTGAGTTTTTCGTATTGGGAGGTGTGAATGGGTGAAACTGAATGATGAAAATTAAATCAAAGAAATGGTAGATCAAACCATTTTAATTAACTTGAAACATAAAAGATTGATGTCAATATACACGAATGAAATGAATTGGAAAAAAGACTTAAAAAACGCACCGGCATGGAACTTGAAAACGCTTATTCCGAAGAAGGTGGTATAGTATTTTTGGGTAGATGAACGGCTTTCTATTACGTAGGTGGACGCCAGCAGGGTGTAACACGTGATGAAAAGAATGATTACTGTTCTATAGGGTTTTTGTGGTGTAGTGGTGAATTTCGTGGTGTGATGGCTGTGGTGGCTGTGGTGGCTGTAGTGGTGGGGTGGCCGTAGTGGTGTGGTGGCCGTGGTGGTGTGGCGGCTGCGGTGGTGTGGTGGCTGTGGTGGTGTGGCAACTGTGGTGGTGTGGTGGTCTGGTGGCCTTGGTGGTGTGGTGACTGTGGTGGTGTGGTGGCTGTGGTGGTGTGGTGGCTGTGGTGGCGTGGTGGCTGTGGTGGTGTGGTGGTCTGGTGGCCTTGGTGGTGTGGTGACTGTGGTGGTGTGGCGGCTGCGGTGGTGTGGTGGCTGTGGTGGTGTGGCAACTGTGGTGGTGTGGTGGCTGTGGTGGTTGAGCAGTGTGATAGTTTTGGAGGGTGGTTTGGATTGAAGAATGTGATGGCCACTTCAAACGCTGGTTGAATGATAATTTTGGAAATTATTTTGAATGAAACAGAAACCAAATAAAACAAAAAATCAATACCTATCTATCCTGGTCAGCGTTTTGTTGGCAGTCATGAAAAAAATTGAAGTTATTCTATGCCTGAACATGAAAATTCTGTAGATAGAGTAATGAAAGAAAAATTAAATATAAAAAAATGAAGGAAATGATGGATGAACGAGGGATGAATGCATGGATGGGATGAAGATGAAAGATGAATGCATGGATGGGATGAAGATGACAGATGAATGCATGGATGGGATGAAGATGACAGATGAATGCATGGATGGGATGAAGATGACAGATGAATGCATGGATGGGATGAAGATGACAGATGAATGCATGGATGGGATGAAGATGACAGATGAATGCATGGATGGGATGAAGATGACAGATGAATGCATGGATGGGATGAAGATGACAGATGAATGCATGGATGGGATGAAGATGACAGATGAATGCATGGATGGGATGAAAATGACAGATGAATGCATGGATGGGATGAAGATGACAGATGAATGTTTGGATGAGAAGTTGTTGCTGAACAAACAGAATGGGATAGACAGCAGGAATGTATGCATGATCGAAAGAGAATCAATTGAGAATGGCTAGCACGGAACTAGGATTCGAACCGCACCCACCTCAGCAGGTTATGTGGCAACAAGAATTTTCTGCAACGAATTCATTTCAGTCTCAGTGAATACTAAAAATAAATCTTTACTATTCTGTCTATGTTTTCTAATGATTCAAAAATTCGTTATTTGAATTTTTTTATAGTTTAATTTTGTATTCAGCTTGTAATAAAAATTTAATATTCTCTTCTAGAATTTGAATAAACTTTATTTGAAGTTTTAAATTAAAATAAAAAATTTTTGCAAACCAACCAGACCCACCCTGCCATGGAGAAGCAACTGAACCACAAACAAAATGACAAAAAACTTGTAACTTTACAAACAAACGAAAAAAACAACAACAAAAGACCACAAAAAAACAACCAAACAAACAAACAAACAAAGCACGAAGAAACAAACAAAACAAAACAAACCAAAAAAAACGAAAAAAAAAACAGACCAAAACAAACAAATTACAAACAAAAAAACATTTAAACAAAACAAACAAAAAGAACAAACAAACAAAACAAACAAACAAACAAACAAAACATACAAAAAGAACAAACAAAACGAACCTGGAGTGGAACTCATCACTGGTTTGCAGAATGCTGATGAGGGAGGAGCGCCATTGTTCGTTGTTGGTGCCCACCCAGCTCTCACACAGAAAATAGTACGTCATCTGAGTCTGCAAGTCCACGATCTTGACGTTGTTCAGGAACCTTTGGTGACGCCATCGTGTGGTGCATTGTATAACAAGCAATTCATGCCATGCATTTTCATGCATGCATGCCACGTTATTTATTATAATTCTCTCAGATCAGGCTACTCGGTAGTCCGTTCGTGACCACTTCTCTGCCTTGGTTTGTATGTACCAATAAGCAGTTACATTCTGCTCAAGTTTCACTTCCTTCGAGCGGTGACCCTTGACTGACTTTTTCAAGACATGAGCTCTACCTTGGCTTGTATCGCAAAAAACCTTACGTAGCCTTGTTCAAGCGAGATTACAACAACTTGGCGACAAAGATGGCCCACCACCACCACCACCACCACCACCATCACCACCCCCACCACCACCACCACCACCACCACCACCACTACCACCACCACCACCCCCACCACCACCACAACCACCACCACCACCCCCCCCACCACCACCACCACCACCACCACCACCACCACCACCACCACCACCACCACCACCACCACCACCACCACCACCACCACCCCCACCACCACCACCACCACCACCACCACCCCCACCACCACCACCACCACCACCACCATCACCACCCCCACCACCACCACCACCACCACCACCACCACCACCACCACCACCACCACCACCACCACCACCACCACCACCACCACCACCACCACCATCACCACCACCACTCACCAGTTTGAAGGCCCATCGATTCCACGATGCCACACCCTGATCACTAGTATGTGACCCAAGGAAACGGAGGAGCGCATAATGAAAAGGTTGTTCTGGCCTCGTTGCAGCACTGGAAAGGTATTACATGACAAGCAACAGGTCACCATATCGCCTGTTGAGCCTGTGTGGTGATGGTGGTAATTTTGGTGGTGGTGGTGGTGATGGTGGTTGTGGTGGTGGTGGTGATGGTGGTGGTGATGGTGAGGGTGGTGGTGGTGATGCTGGTGGTGGTGGTGATGGTGGTGGTGATGGTGAGGGTGGTGGTGGTGATGCTGGTGGTGGTGGTGAGGGTGGTGGTGGTGGTGGTGGTGATGCTGGTGGTGGTGGTGATGGTGGTGGTGATGGTGAGGGTGGTGGTGGTGGTGGTGGTGGTGATGCTGGTGGTGGTGGTGATGGTGAGGGTGGTGGTGGTGATGCTGGTGGTGGTGGTGAGGGTGGTGGTGGTGGTGGTGGTGGTGGTGGTGGTGGTGGTGGTGGTGGTGGTGATGCTGGTGGTGATGGTGAGGGTGGTGGTGGTGGTGATGCTGGTGGTGATGGTGAGGGTGGTGGTGGTGAGGGTGGTGGTGGTGATGCTGGTGGTGGTGGCAAAAAAATGATCCCAAATCAATTATTGCAACAACAAATAACGATAACTAAAGCTAATAAAAAACAACAACATTTGACAACAGCAGCAACGGAAACAACGCGTCAACCAGTGAGTTGTATGAAGATATCGTTGTAAGTTCCCATGCTCATCATGGAACCAGTCTCGACTTCTATGAAGTAACTGAACTGTGCCTTTGGATGGTTGTCCGCCAGGTCTAGAGGAATTTTCTTGAAAAAGTGCGGGAAGAGAACAATTAGAAGGAAATAGAATTAAAATAAGAGTGGGAAAAGATGTGAAAAAAAATTAATTAAAATAATAATAAAAATGTTTTTTGAAATAATTTTTATTTTTATGCTGGATTCTTATTCGCTCATTAATTTACCTACCTACCCAACAACCTACCTACCTACCCAACAATCTACCTACTTTCTCAACAACCTACCTACCTACCCAACAACCTACCTACCTACCCAACAACCTACCTACCTACCCAACAACCTACCTACCTACCCAACAACCTACCTACCTACCTACCTACCTACCTACCTACCTACCTACCTAACAACCTACCTACCTACCTACCTACCTACCTACCTACCTACCTACCCAACAACCTACCTACCTACCCAACAATCTACCTACCTACCCAACAACCTACCTACCTACCTACCTACCTACCTACCTACCTACCTACCCAACAATCTACCTACCTACCCAACAACCTACCTACCTACCCAACAACCTACCTACCTACCCAACAACCTACCTACCTACCCAACAACCTACCTACCTACCCAACAACCTACCTACCTACCCAACAATCTACCTACCTACCCAACAACCTACCTACCTACCCAACAACCTACCTACCTACCCAACAACCTACCTACCTACCCAACAACCTACCTACCTACCCAACAACCTACCTACCTACCTACCTACCTACCTACCTACCTACCCAACAATCTACCTACCTACCCAACAACCTACCTACCTACCCAACAATCTACCTACCTACCCAACAATCTACCTACCTACCCAACAACCTACCTACCTACCCAACAACCTACCTACTTACCCAACAACTTACCTACCTACCCAACAATCTACCTACCTACCCAACCACCTACCTACCTACCCAACAACCTACCTACCTACCCAACAACCTACCTACCTACCTACCTACCTACCTACCCAACAACCTACCTACCTACCCAACAACCTACCTACCTACCCAACAACCTACCTACTTACCCAACAACCTACCTACCTACCTACCTACCTACCTACCTACCCAACAACCTACCTACCTACCCAACAACCTACCTACCTACCCAACAACCTACCTACCTACCTACCTACCTACCTACCCAACAACCTACCTACCTACCCAACAACCTACCTACTTACCCAACAACCTACCTACCTACCCAACAACCTACCTACCTACCCAACAACCTACCTACCTACCCAACAACCTACCTACCTACCCAACAATCTACCTACCTACCCAACAACCTACCTACCTACCCAACAACCTACCTACTTACCCAACAACCTACCTACCTACCCAACAACCTACCTACCTACCCAACAACCTACCTACCTACCCAACAACCTACCTACCTACCCAACAACCTATCTACCTACCCAACAACCTACCTACCTACCTAACAACCTACCTACTTACCCAACAACCTACCTACCCAACAACCTACCTACCTACCTACCCAACAACCTACCTACCTACCCAACAACCTACCTACCTACCCAACAATCTACCTACCTACCCAACAACCTACCTACCTACCCAACAACCTACCTACCTACCCAACAACCTACCTACCTACCTACCTACCTACCTACCCAACAACCTACCTACCTACCCAACAACCTACCTACTTACCCAACAACCTACCTACCTACCCAACAACCTACCTACCTACCTAACAACCTACCTACTTACCCAACAACCTACCTACCTACCTACCTACCCAACAATCTACCTACCTACCCAACAACCTACCTACCTACCCAACAATCTACCTACCTACCCAACAATCTACCTACCTACCTACCCAACAATCTACTTGAGTACCCAACAATCCACCCAACATATTTACCCATTTTCAACGTTCAACCTTTTAAACATCTACTCAGAATCACACTATTCCAGTAATCCGTCCACTCACCATCTTGCCAAACCACCCATTCACCATCCTGCCCACCCACCCACTCACAATCACATCAACCCACCCACCCACCCACCATCCTATCCACCCAACAAGCCACCCACATAAATACTATGCTTATAGTCCATGTAGAAGGCATACGCCAGTATAATGGAGATGATGGACCATACAGTAAACATGAGATTCGAACCGATGCGTTCTACGTTATCCTCATACTTGAGGTACAAGTTCACCGGCAGCGTGACCATGTAACCCACGTACATGATGGACTTCCTGCAACGACAGTTTAGTTCCGTTCTTACCATGCCCTCGTTGGTTATCTTGCCAGTGGGTGTGGGAGGTTGCGATGGAGTGCCAGTGGGTGTGGAAAGAATGAAAGAAGGGAGAAAAAGAAAAAGAAAAAAAGGCAGAAGAAGAAGAATGAGAAGGAAGTAAAAATGAGAAAAAAAGATTGAATATTATAAAGGGAAGAAGAAGAAGAAGAAGAAGAAGAAGAAGAAGAAGAAGAAGAAGAAGAAGAAGAAGAAGAAGAAGAAGAAGAAGAAGGAGAAGAAGAAGAAGAAGAAGAAGAAGAAGAAGAAGAAGAAGAAGAAGAAGAAGAAGAAGAAGAAGAAGAAAGATGATGAGTCAACAAAAATATGCATGCAACTTCCGGAAATCATCAAAAAATTCAAAACTTGAAATCCTCAAAATCCGTTATTTCGTTCACAAAATCCCACAAAAAGCCTCCCACTCTCACCTCACACGTGTTATTCTTCCATATATAGCCGGTGTTTTTGGTCAAGCAAATCAATTTGTCAGCATATATTAAAACCTGAAAGAAACTTTGCTTTTATTTTTATGAAACAATAATATTAATAAATATACCAAGAGATAATAATAATAATAATAATAATAATAATAATAATAATAATAATAATAATAATAATAATAATAATAATAATAATAATAATAATAATAATAATAATAATAATAATAATGATAATAATAATAAGCGTAAGCATGAAATTATATATCAGCGTTGATGCTTTTGAAATGCTGTTTATGAATGCAAACATAAATGTCAGTCCATTTTTAACACTATTTTCTGTCGTTCACAAGCAACAACTCAATCAAAGAGCAGACGCCGTTCTAGAGGAATGCTCTGGGAGTGCCTTTAAACAAACTCTAAAAGGCGTTTTACAAATGTTCTGATTAGGTATGGCTGGGTAAACATAACATTCACCGGATTGAACAAATGAATTGTAAAACCCTTGGTTGAACAGTTTTTAATTACAAGAAATCAATAAATTAATGAAGCCATGAATTAGTTTTGGATTTTTATAGCGCAATTAATGAAAGTTAAAAAACCTTGATTTGGATGAGGTCTAGAAGATTTTCCAGTAAAATAACGAGAATAATATTTTTTCCAACTTTTTCTTCGTAAGTTACTAAAAATTCGCTGGAATCAGTTCCATTGGTGGCGAAGCTGCGATTGGTAAATCTTGCACTTGGAAGCAACAAAAACTACAAGCCAGCCACACCGACAGCATCAAGAACTAAAAGAAAATGATCTAACACCGAAAACCAACAGCAATACTGAAACAAACCACCAACAACAGCAACAAACAGCAATACTGAAACAAACCACCAACAACAGCAACAAACAGCGACCAACAGCAACAAACAGCAACCACAAAAACAAACAACAACAGCAACAACAGAAACCAACAACAACAGCAACAACAGCAATAAACAGCAACACCAACAAACAACACTACAAACAACAAAACCAACAAAACCAACGAAAAACAACACCAACAAAGAGCAACAACAAACAACAAAAACAACAACAAGCAACAATTAAAGTACAACCTCACTACCAAGTGCCCACACAGCAACAAACAGCAACAAACAGCAACAAAGAGCGACAAACAGCGACAAACAGCAACAAACAGCAACAAACAGCGACAAAAAGCAACAAACAGCGACAAACAGCAACAAACAGCGACAAACAGTGACAAACAGCAACAAACAGTGACAAACAGCAACAAACAGCAACAAACAGCGACAAACAGTGACAAACAGCAACAAACAGCGACAAACAGCAACAAACAGCGACAAACAGTGACAAACAGCAACAAACAGCAACAAACAGCGACAAACAGTGACAAACAGCAACAAACAGCGACAAACAGTGACAAACAGCAACAAACAGTGACAAACAGTGACAAACAGCAACAAACAGCGACAAAGTACTAACAGAATTTTCGATTGATAGTTCAGATGGCACCACGAATTGAACTCTTGGAAGGTGAAGTAGAGGATGAAGGGTGGACAAACGTAAAAGAACAGGTCCACATTGTTCACGTTGACTGACTGCGTTCAGGACATGAGTCTCAATGCGCAGTTTTGTGCTGTTCAACCTCAATAAACACTTCCTAATCAAATGAAATACCTCATGGTATTTTTGTACGCTGTTGTGTACCATACCTTAATACGTGTATTACTTACCAACAATTTCCTCATTTTTAGTTGGTGATACAAAAAAACCTAACTTGTGAATTAAAATCTTAACTTTAAAGCTTATATTACTTAATCTAATCAAGAAACTTGTATAGCGCTAAATACACACAGTTGAAAAACGCCAAAATTAAATTAAATTATAGCCTGAATAAATTGAAATAATGAAAAAGTTAAATTAAAATTATGAACTGAAATGAATAAAAATATAAATTGAATTATGAATTAAATTGACTTAAAAAGCAAACTTTTCCACCTCGTCACTGAGAGTGATTGAAAAGTTGACTTGCAGACGGGTGGCTGGAGCTACTGTAAGCATGTTGCTTTTGATGGCGATGACCGGGGCGAAGTGGTTTGACTCTTCAAACACCAGATTGTTCTTCTCACTGTCCACCTTGAAGTTAATCTGGAAAAGGTGGTGCAAGTAGAATAATGAGGGTGATAAGAAGATTGGAATTACCATCTTGTAGAGGTAGGATGAGCAACTGAAGAAAGGGGGAAAAAACCAAGTGAAAAAGTGAAAGAAAAAGATAATGGAAGAATGTGGAGGATTAAAAAAAGAAGAGGAAGAACAGAGCAAATGAAAAAAACAGAAGATAAAAAATGAAAAAGATAAAAATGAAAAAGATAAAAAATGAAAAAGATAAAAAATGAAAAAGATAAAAAATGAAAAAGATAAAAAATGAAAAAGATAAAAATTGAAAAAAATAAAAAATGAAAAAGATAAAAAATGAAAAAGATATAAAAAAAATAAATAAACATTAAAATAAGCAGAAAAATGAAAAAAGAAAATAAAAGAAATAAAAAAGAAGAAAAATAGAAAAGAAAAACAAGAAATGAGAAAACGAAGCAGGTAGCAAATGATGACAAGAAGGCCACCAACCATGAAGGTTTCATTTTCTTGCAGAGTGACAGAGCTGTCGAAGTCGATGCTGATGGGATGCATATACACGTGTTTGGAATGGTCTCTCATCACAAACACCTTGTAACCAATGAACTGTAGGCGGTTGTGTGGTGTGGCTGTTGTCATGGACTTGTGATTTGGCCATAGTTGTGATGGTGTAGTTGTGGAGTTGTAGTTGTGATGCTGTAGTTGTGATGTTGTAGTTGTGATGTTTTAGTTGTGATGTTGTAGTTGTGATGTTGTAGTTGTAATAATGTAGATGTAATGTTGTAATGTTGTAGTTGTGAATTTGTAGTTGTGAATTTGTAGTTGTAATGTTGCAGTAGTAATGTTTTAGTTGTGAAGTTGTAGTTGTGATGCTGTATTTGTGATGTAGTTGTGATGTTGTAATGTTGTAATTGTAATGTTGTAGTAGTAATGTTGTAGTTGTAATGTTGTAATTTTAATTTTATAGTTGTAATGTTGTAGTTTTAATGTTGTAATTGTAATGTTGTAATTTTAATGTTGTAGTTGTGATGTTGTAGTTGTGAAATTGTGTTTGAGAGTTGTTATTGCTCATTTGATACTGAATAGCATGACAACAAAACAAGAAATAAGCGCAAAACTTGAAACAGCAAATCTAATCTAATCTAATCTAATCTAATCTAATCTAATCTAATCTAATCTAATCTAATCTAATCTAATCTAATCTAATCTAATCTAATCTAATCTAATCTAATCTAATCTAATCTAATCTAATCTAATCTAATCTAATCTAATCTAATCTAATCTAATCTAATCTAATCTAATCACATCATTTATATAGCGCTGGATCCACACTGTTCAAGAGCGTTCCTTTCAAGGGCAAACATCAACAAGCCTTGATTTTGAAGCTGTCAGCAGGTTTTTTGAAAAGTATTTCAAAGCCGAGGTCTTCCATGAAGTTAATTCTGACTGTGTCCCCTTGCAGGGCTCCTTTCTCGAAGACATATAAGATGTAGTCAGCGTAGTTGGTGACGAAGACTTGGTTGTAGTGCTTGGTTCGTTCGAGGCAGTCGAAAAATATCTCCACGAAGTCTGTCACTTGCGAAAACTCTTTGATCTCAAAACCCGAGGTTTTCTGTGGAAGTGATGGAAAGTGGTAGTGTTTGTTGTTTTTGATGCTGTTGTTGTTGTTGTTGTTGTTGAGTGAGGTTGTTGTTGTTATTGTTGAGCGAAGTGGTTGTTGTTGGTGTTTTTGATGCTGTTGTTGTTGTTGTTGTTGTTATTGTTGAGTGAAGTGGTTGTTGGTGTTGTTATTGTTGCGTGAAGTGGTTGTTGGTGTTGTTATTGTTGCGTGAAGTGGTTGTTGGTGTTGTTATTGTTGAGCGAAGTGGTTGTTGGTGTTGTTATTGTTGAGTGAAGTGGTTGTTGGTGTTGTTATTGTTGAGCGAAGTGGTTGTTGTTGTTGTTATTGTTGATTTAAGTGGTTGTTGGTGTTGTTATTGTTGATTTAAGTGGTTGTTGGTGTTGTTATTGTTGAGTGAAGTGGTTGTTGGTGTTGTTATTGTTGAGCGAAGTGGTTGTTGTTGTTGTTATTGTTGATTTAAGTGGTTGTTGGTGTTGTTATTGTTGAGTGAAGTGGTTGTTGGTGTTGTTATTGTTGAGCGAAGTGGTTGTTGGTGTTGTTATTGTTGCGTGAAGTGGTTGTTGGTGTTGTTATTGTTGCGTGAAGTAGTTGTTGGTGTTGTTATTGTTGAGCGAAGTGGTTGTTGTTGTTGTTGTTGTTGAGCGAAGTGGTTGTTGGTGTTGTTATTGTTGCGTGGTGTTGCTGCTAATACTCGGGAAAAGTGCTAAAATGGTACTGGGTGAGGTAATTGTTTTTTTGCTTCCAAATTTCAGTTTTTTTAATTTCAATGCTTTAAAATGGATCCATATTCATTATTTTAATTTTTTGTTAATATCCTGACTTTTTGATTTCTACTCAAACTGTTGCGTTCCATTGAATACGTTTAGGATCGCCAAAATCGCTTGCTTTGGCGTTACACGAACAAAGAGTATCACTATGAATTGTTTTTCAATCGATGGCAATTGATCAAACAACTACAAACTCACATTGTTCAGTTTTTCCAACTCTAACTTCTTAATGTACACCCACACGTAGTTGGAAATATAGTTGGCAAACAACCTGCCATGATGTGGGTTTCGGAATGGAAAAGAGCTCACAGTGAAATCACAAAGCCGGTTCAAGGCAGCCGTTACATCGAAATAGTTATTAAAAATTATATATGATCTAGTTGAAACTTAAACAAATCAAATTAGATTTGTCTGAATCTGCTTCAATAAAGAATTGAAAAAAAGGTTAACTTAGGATAGATAAGAATAGGCTGGAGGAAGTAAGTATGAATCATATCAGCTCAGAGTATACAATATTGAAATTGATTATGCCAAAAACAAAACTATTTCATCTACTGAATCTGAATTCACAAAGGTTACTGAGAATGATTGAAATAAAGCAGGTAACTGCAGAATGGCGCGCATTGAGGTGTGATCGAGGAGGTAGATGTGCTTCACAGGCATCGTAAACAACACAGCTTTGGCATACTTGGCTATCGACTCATGCAGCTCTTTTAGGTCTGTGTCAGTTGTGGCAGTAGTGTGGTGGAAGGTGTTGTGAGAGGGTGTGGTGTTATGTGGTGTGGTATTGTGTGGTGTGGTGATGTGGCTGTTGTGTGGTGTGGTGTGGTGTGGCTGTTGTGTGGTGTGGTGTGGTGTGGTGCGGTGTGGTGTGGTGTGGCTGTTGTGTGGTGTGGTGCGGTGTGGTGCGGTGTGGTGCGGTGTGGTGCGGTGATGTGGCTGTTGTGTGGTGTGGTGTGGTGTGGTAATATGTGGTGTGGTGATGTGGCTGTTGTGCGGTGGGGTGATGTGGCTGTTGTGTAGTGTGGGCTGTGGCTGTAATATTAAGATTTTTTTTTTAAATTAAAAAACGATAATATTTTAACAAATAATAGCACTGAATACAAAAAAATGAAATACGATACATAATTACAAAATAATTACAATCGTGACTCAACGTAGAAACAAGGGATTGAACCACCCTCAGGTAAGAGCTGCTGCCGATGGTTGGTTACTTCAACAGCAGACTTGAGGATATTGTAGACGCGGTGTGGTTTATTGGAAGAGCTTGTCAGCGAAGTTTCCAACAACATGAGGAGCTCTTCAGTGGTGTCTGTTAGATGCAGCTCTAACTGGGAGAAGGGGGGAGGGGGGAGGAGCGGGTGGAAAAAGTGGGAGAAAAAAAGAGGAAAGGGTGGAAAAAGGAGATGAAGAAGAAAAAAAAACAGAAAAAAAAAGAAAAAAAAGAAAAAGAAGAGAGAATGAAAAAGCGTGGTTGAGAGACGTGAAAAGATAAATTATATTATTATTTCAATATTATATACCTATCCTACCTTCTAAACACCGCCATATGAAGTACCACACCATAAAAAATACTATCACTATCACATAACACTATTATCACATAACACCGTTATCACATATCACTAATACCACCTTTCATCGTCTTATCATTACATGAATGACAAAAAATATACCACCAGCAGCCGAAAACCCACAATACAATACGGATACGGAAATCATTATAGTGGCATTGACCTTGAAAAATCATGAGGTCATTCAAAATTATTATTACGATTATGGTACGGAAAAGTTTTTTTAGGTAAAAAAAAGACATGATGATATAGCAAGAGAGTTAACTTACTTCCGAATCAAAGTGGCTGTACCCATCATTGATAATGAGGTTGTAGTTTAATGTGATAAAGACGAGTTGAACGATGAATGTGTTACTATTAACATCAAAGTTTTGTTCCATCATGCTTTGTAGCCAAGTTGTCGTAGGCTGACTTGGTTGCATCTGTGTGTGTTTGTGTGCGTGTGTGTGTGTGTGTGTGTGTGTGTGTGTGTGTGTGTGTGTGTGTGTGTGTGTGTGTGTGTGTGTGTGTGTGTGTGTGTGTGTGTGTGTGTGTGTGTGTGCGTGCGTGCGTGCGTATGTGTGTTAACAAAAAGTAATCAACAAACTCCAAAATACACCCTTGAATGACTAACCTTCAAATAAAGTTTGAAAAACTTGGACCTAGCTATCCCCTTGACTAGTTCGATTATGTAAATGCATTTTATCCTTGCGAAGCCTTTGCCAATGAAAAGATTAAGATCCTTCAACACAAATGATACCGAGCCAGAGTGACGTATGAGCCAGATGAGATTATCTGTGACAGAGTTTGGGCTTTGTGGTCGAATGTTTGTTCTGTGATTGTGTGGGGTTTAGTCGTTTGTGATGTATTAGGTGCGGCGTGGTTGTGAGTGGTGTGTTTTTGAGTGGCATGGTTGTGTGTAGCATGTTCAGATGTGGCGTCAGTCAGTCTAGCATGGTTTGGTAAGACAAAATTATATTTTGATAATCAATTATTGGCAAAAAGTACGAAGAGGGATTAAAAATCCAATAATGCCAAAACCAGAAGATAAGCAGTCTCCGAAGAAGATGTCCATGAAATCGTAATTAGGATCACTTGCATTGCAAGAGAGTGTCACTTTTGACTCTAAGGAGAAGTGTAAGGGTGAATTGGTATATGGCTGGCCAAATCCTCGCATTGCCCCACACAGGTGTGGAGCAATGCGAGGATATTAGTATATATGCATGTGTTTTCTTTAATGTATGCATGGATGTCTAAATGAATGTGTGCATGAAGAGTTGAATGAGTGTATGCATGGATGTCTGAATAAATGCATGCATGAATGTATTCATGAACGTATGCATGATTGTATGCTTGCTTTTTTGCATGATTGTATGCTTTCTTTTTTGCGTGAATGTATGTGTGTATGCATGAATGTATGCATGAATGTATGCATGAGTGTATGTGTGTATGCATGAATGTATGCATGAGTGTATGTGTGTATGCATGAATGTATGCATGAATGTATGTGTGTATGCAATAATGTATGTGTGTATGCATGAATGTACTCATGAATGTATGCATGAATGTATGTGTGTATGCATGAATGTACTCATGAATGTATGCATGAATGTATGTGTGTATGCATGAATGTATGCATGAGTGTATGTGTGTATGCATGAATGTATGCATGAGTGTATGTGTGTATGCATGAATGTATGCATGAATGTATGCATGAGTGTATGTGTGTATGCATGAATGTATGTGAGTATGCATGAATGTATGTATGTATGCATGAATGTATGTGTGTATGCATGAATGTATGTGTGTATGCATAAATGTACTCATGAATGTATGCATGAATGTATGTGTGTATGCAAGAATGTATATATGTATGCATGACTGTATGTGTGTATGCATGAATGTATGTATGTATGCATGAATGTATGTATGTATGCATGAATGTATGTGTGTATGCATGCATGTACTCATGAATGTATTCATGAATGTATGTGTGTATGCATGAATGTATGTTTGTATGCATGAATGTATGCATGAATGTATTCATGCATGTACTCATGAATGTATGCATGAATGTATGTGTGTATGCATAAATGTATGTGTGTATGCATGAATTTATGTGTGTATGCATGAATTTATGTGTGTATGCATGAATGTATGTGTGTATGCATGAATTTATGTGTGTATGTATGAATGAATGTGTGTATGCATGCATGTACTCATGAATGTATGCATGAATGTATGTTTGTATGCATGTATGTATGTATGAATGTATGCATGTATGTATGTATGAATGTGTGCATGTATGTATCAATGAGAGTATAACCTGACGAGACGACAACGTTGGTGTCATGGATGTTGCCAGCTGATCTGATGTCAACGAGGCAGGGAGACTTGGAGAAGACGGCATGCTTCGAGAAGAAGTACTCGTAAAATTTAGTGTCGTCACTCGCCAATATGTGGGTCTCTGCGTGGTCGTTTGTGTGTGTGTTTGTATGTGTGTGTGTGTGTGTGTGTGTGTGTGTGTGTGTGTGTGTGTGTGTGTGTGTGTGTGTGTGTGTGTGTGTGTGTGTGTGTGTGTGTGTGTGTGTGTGTGTGTGTGTGTGTGTTGTGTGTGTGTGTGTGTGTGTGTGTGTGTGTGTGTGTGTGTGTGTGTGTGTGTGTGTGTGTGTGTGTGTAAGTGTGTGTGTGTATGTGTGTGTGTGTGTGTGTGTGTGTGTGTGTGTGTGTGTGTGTGTGTGTGTGTGTGTGTGTGTGTGTGTGTGTGTGTGTGTTTGTGTGTGTGTGTGTGTGTGTGTGTGTGTTTGTGTGTGTGTGTGTGTGTGTGTGTGTGTGTGTGTGTGTGTGTGTGTGTGTGTGTGTGTGTGTGTGTGTGTGTGTGTGTGTGTGTGTGTGTGTGTGTGTGTGTGTGTGTGTGTGTGTGTGTGTGTGTGTGTGTGTGTGTGTGTGTGTGTGTGTGTGTGTGTGTTCAGACGAAAGTGATTTATGGTGATGTGTATTTTAGTAGTAGTAGTAGTAGTAGTAGTAGTAGTAGTAGTAGTAGTAGTAGTAGTAGTAGTAGTAGTAGTAGTAGTAGTAGTAGTAGTAGTAGTAGTAGTAGTAGTAGTAGTAGTAGTAGTGGTAATAATAGTAGTAGTAGTAGTAGTAGTAGTAGTAGTAGTAGTAGTAGTAGTAGTAGTAGCAGTAGTAGTAGTAGTAGTAGTAGTAATAATAATAATAATGAAAAAATTCATAAAAAGAGTTATATAATAAAAAAATAATCTTTTTTTCATTCCTTTTTTCATATTTTTATATATCAATATTATTTTTATTATCATCATTAATTTTATTTTCATTATTATTATAATTGATTATATTATTATTTTCATTATTATTATCATTGATAATATTATTATTTTCATTATTATTATAATTGATTATATTATTATTTTCATTATTATTATCATTGATTATATTATTATTTTCTTTATTATTATAATTGTATTTATTTTTATTATTATCATTCTTATTATAAAAGCAATTCTCTAAAGTGGTGAAGTATGACTTTTGAGGGTGATCCGTTGTTTAAGGTAGAAGAGATGAGGGAACTTTTGATATGGCAGTATGTATCTGGTGAGTCCGATGCCAAACTGCACGTCTTCGAAGTTGCCATCCGTGAGGTTCCAGTAAAAGAGGTAGTTTACTTTCGCGCCAATAAACTATAGGTGGTTTGATGGGTGGTTGGTTGTGGGAGGTTTGATGGGTGGTTGGTTGTTGGTGGTTTGATGGGTGGTTGGTTGTGGGAGGTTTGATGGGTGGTTGGTTGTTGGAGGTTTGATGGGTGGTTGGTTGTTGGTGGTTTGATGGGTGGTTGGTTGTGGGAGGTTTGATGGGTGGTTGGTTGTGGGAGGTTTGATGGGTGGTTGGTTGTGGGAGGTTTGATGGGTGGTTGGTTGTTGGTGGTTTGATGGGTGGTTGGTTGTTGGTGGTTTGATGGGTGGTTGGTTGTTGGTGGTTTGATGGGTGGCTGGTTGTGGGAGGTTTGATGGGTGGTTGGTTGTGGGAGGTTTGATGGGTGGTTGGTTGTGGGAGGTTTGATGGGTGGTTGGTTGTGGGAGGTTTGATGGGTGGTTGGTTGTGGGAGGTTTGACGGGTGGTTGGTTGTGGGAGGTTTGATGGGTGGTTGGTTGTAGAGAAACGATTTTGGTGAGCATTATTGAATAAACATAAAAACAACTCTGTGGCGGCCTAGACTGCACAAAAAAATCAGTTAACTGAAAGTAAATTATCTTCTAGAATAAAAATGAACAATTTAACGGCTGTTAACAACTTAATCTTTTCAATCGCCGAATCGAATTTTTAATAAAACATAACTTGAACGCCGCATAATTAAAAGGAAGCAGACGACTGCTGGAACCAATATATAAAAAGACGCGTACTATCATACGTTTTTAAACGGCGCTGCAAATTCAGTTATTAGATTAGCTTAGATTTCAATTCACGATTAGTTCCTTTTGTCACGATCCGTTTCATAACCCAGAGAACTGACTTTTAAATGTTCATTCAAACGAAGTAAATTTTAAAAAAATCTACTATTGAACCGTTTCAACTTTATGCACAAAATTAAAAAAGAACAAAATAAATCACGCAAACTTCCACAAAACAAAAAATAAAAACAAGATTTTAAAAAAAAAACGAAAATTTTAAAAAAATTCTAGAAAATTATTTAAAAAAGAAAAAATATTAAAAAAACAAGAAAAATAAAATAATTTTCAACAAAAAAAAAAAGAAAAATATCTAAAAAAAAATCGAAATAATTATTAAAAAAACGAAAATGAATAGATACGACAAAATGTACTATAAAAAAATAAAATCACCGAGATCTCTAAGTCCTTGGAGAGGTCAAGGATGCGATTGCAATTGGAGACGCAGATAATCCGATTTAAGTTCATTAAGGTGTTTTGAGACACTACAGTGACCATTTCACAGTAGGAACTATCACCCTTGGCGTCAAAGGCCTTGCTGTAGAGGGAGTAGGTCTGGTAGGTTGAGGCGTTTTGAGGAAGGAAGAAACTGATATTGGGGAGGAGGAGGATGGTGATTGTGGCGTTGAAGAAAATTGCCTCATTAGTCAGGTCGCAAATGGCATTACCGTCTTTGTCAACGGCGTCTGTGCAGTGGGTGGGTGGAGGTTGGAGTTTATATTGTGACTGAAGGTGGAGTTAAGATTGGAGTTGAAGTTAGGGTTAGGCACTTGAAGTTTGAAGTTAATTGAAGTAGCATGATGAAGAGGCAAATGGGGCTTATAATGATTGAAATTACTCCCTTATCTCTACTCCTATTCCTCTTTCGTATCAACTTTTTATCAATTTTTTTCTTTTTTTTTGCAATTTCTTTTTTTAAATTTTTTCAAATAATTTTTTTCAAGTTACTTTGTTTTTCTTTATTTTTCTATCTACTAGTTCCACACACCACATCCCTTCAATTATCCCCTTATCTTTCCTGAACTTCTCCACTTCAAAGCCTTAAATACTTTTTTTATTTTCTTTTGTTCACAACTTTTTGAAATTCAACAATCTTGTAATCCTTCCTATCAATCAGCCTACTACACCTCTTCAACCTTAGCAATTTAATTCATTCGTCTTCTCCTACTCCTCCTCCACCAGCCCTCCTTCTTCCTCCAACTCCTTCTTTTTCATAATTTTTTTCACCTTTCTCTTCTTCCACGTCATCCTTCTTTCACCCTATATTCTTTGCTTCTTTCATCATTTTCCCCCATTCAAATCTTTCCACCATTCACCCCCTCCTCCCCCCCCCCTCTCCCAACCCAGGTCAATGTGATGGCAAGGAGGGCTCTTCTTATCACAACGCCAGTAAGATTTCACCAAGTTAGTGTTGGTGCTTTCCAAAATCACCCGCACCTGGTTTTTGTAGTCTGGGGGGATGGCGGGTGGGGGACCCGTGCTTAGTTACTGGGTGGGTAGTTTATTGCTGAATGGGTGGGTAGTTGGGTGGATAGGTGGGTAGGTAGGTGGTTGGTGTTTGATTGGTTATTTTTTGGTAGATGTTTGGTGGTTGCTTGTTGAGTGGGTGTTCAATGGGTGGTTTGCGAGTCATACAGCGATGTCTGACGGCTTGGCCGAGAAAGCGGGCAAACCCGGTTTTGACAATCCTGAAGCGTATTTTGGGCTTCTTGCGGTGGTTCTTGTGCTGTTGTGTACGATTAGCAACGCTGGATTGCGAAATTAAACAAAAATAATTTTCAAAAATCTCTCATAATATTCAATATTAAGTAACGGTACTCAATAACTCAATATTACTTACAATAATATTTACTGAGATTCAATAATATTTACTGAGATTCAATAATATTTACTGAGATTCAATTATATTTACTGAGATTCAATTATATTTACTATGATTCAATAATATTTACTAAGATTCAATAATATTTACTAAGATTCAATTATATTTACTGAGATTCAATTATATTTACTGAGATTCAATTATATTTGATAATAGTAATACTTATCAAATGATATCAAATAATCTTGGAAAACATTTAGTGATATAATGAAATAGTCACAAAGAGTATTCAAGTGCAGAATGATTGGAAGTTACTTTGAATCTGACGCTTATTGTGATTTCTCCAATTAAATTCAAGTTCCTCAGCTCAATCACTGGACTTCTGGTTTTCTGTGCGGAAAAATTTTTGATATAAAAAAATTGAAAAAAATTGAACGAATAAATGAATTTTTAAATGAATAAATGAATTTATGAATGAATAAATGAATTTGTGAATGGATAAATAAATTTATGAATGAATGAATGAATTTGTGAATGAATGAATGAATTTATGAATAAACAAATGAATTTATGAATGGATAAACAAATTTATGAATGAATAAATAAATTAATAACTCAATAAATAAATTAAGAAACTAATTAATACGTCACTCAATTATAATGAAATGACATTTAGAATTCATGGAAACGCAAAAAGTATGAGGTAACGGTTATGGTTGATTGAGTTACATTATGCCATGAGTGTAAAACTCACAAAAGGCTTCCTGATGTGTGGTATTTTCCAGTAGAAAGTGGTGGTGTAAAGGGTGTGGATGTCCATATTGTAAAACACCCCTGGAAATAAGAGGTACTTTGGCGTGGACAGACTCATTGGGTTTTTAATATTGAAAGTAAATGATAATTATGAATCAAACTTTTTTGAGTGCCGAGTCAAAAAATTGAAATACTCAAAAATCTCATTAAAAGTTGACCCAGCTTCTCCTCCACCCATCCACTCATCTCCTCCACCCATCCACTCATCTCCTCCACCCATCCACTCATCTTCTCCACCCATCCACTCACCCACCTACCCATCCAATCCACCAACCCATTCACCCACCCATCCATCCACTCATCCACCCACCCATCCAACCACTCATCTCCCCACCCATCCACCCACTTACCCACCCATTCAATCCAACCATCCATCCACCTACTCACCCACTCATCTATCCATCCATCCATCCATCCACCTACTCACCCACTCATCTATCCATCCATCTATCCATCCACCCATCGACCCACCCACCCACCAAGCCTGATAGCGGAACCCCAGCGTAGTGATGGCGGTAGTCCCAGACCCATTGTGGCTCCAAGCACATGGAAGTTGTCTCGCTTCTGGAACACAGACTTGCGACTTTGGCAAGCTGGAAATGGTGGTTGTGGTGCTGACTGTGCTGATGATGTAGAATTAACAATGGTAGTTGTAACGTGGTGCTTGTAAGTTTTCTTCTGAAGAACGATGCTTTTAATTTTTGTTTGTGACGATGGTGAAAATTAATAACAGTGGTTGCATCAGTGGTGATGGTGGTTGCATTGGTGGTTGCATTGGTGGTGATGGTGGTTGCATTGGTGGTTGCATTGGTGGTGATGGTGGTTGCATTGGTGGTTGCATTGGTGGTGATGGTGGTTGCATTGGTGGTTGCATTGGTGGTGATGGTGGTTGCATTGGTGGTTGCATTGGTGGTGATGGTGGTTGCATTGGTGGTGATGGTGGTTGCATTGGTGGTTGCATTGGTGGTGATGGTGGTTGCATTGGTGGTTGCATTGGTGGTGATGGTGGTTGCATTGGTGGTTGCATTGGTGGTGATGGTGGTTGCATTGGTGGTTGCATTGGTGGTGATGGTGGTTGCATTGGTGGTTGCATTGGTGGTGATGGTGGTTGCATTGGTGGTTGCATTGGTGGTGATGGTGGTTGCATTGGTGGTTGCATTGGTGGTGATGGTGGTTGCATTGGTGGTGATGGTGGTTGCATTGGTGGTGATGGTGGTTGCATTGGTGGTGATGGTGGTTGCATTGGTGGTGATAGTGGTTGCATTGGTGGTGATAGCGATCATAGTAGCTGTGATGGTGATGATGATAGTGGTGCTAATGCTGATAGAAATGGTGGCTGAATAAGCGGTGATAAAGTTACTTAAAACGGATGTGGGAAGGATGAAAGCTTCAATTTTATATGAAGTGTTGAATCTTGTTTCAAGCATGAATAATTTTGTTTGTGAAGTGCTAAATGATAAACTTTCGGTTCCATTTTTGCATATGCAGCCCAGTTCACATTGACAGAAATAAGAGCCTGGGAAGTTAACACAACGATCACACTCTGGGTTGTTATTGCATTCGTTTATGTCTGTGTGGTGGTGGTTGTGGTGGTTGTGGCTGTGGTGGTTGTGGTGGTTGTGGTGGTGGTGGTGGTGGTGGTTGTGGTGGTTGTGGTGGTGGTGGTGGTGTTGTTTGTGGTTGTGGTGGTTGTGGTGGTGGGGGATGGTTGTGGTTGCTGTGATTGGCTGTGGTAATTGGTTGTGGTGGTGGTTGGTTGAGGTGGTGATGGTGGTTGATTGTGGTGGTGGTTGATTGTGGTGGTGGTTGATTGTGGTGGTTGACTGTGGTGGTGGTTGATTGTGGTGGTGGTGGTTGATTGTGGTGGTGGGGGTTGATTGTGGTGGTGGTTGATTGTGGTGGTGGTTGGTTGTGATGGTGGTGGTTGATTGTGGTGGTGGTTGATTGTGGTGGTGGCTGATTGTGGTGGTGGTGGTTGATTGTGGTGGTGGTTGATTGTGGTGACGATTATCTACAAACTCTGAAATTCAAATTGTCCCTCCTTCACCTGCCTTTTCATCTTTTCACCCTGTCGTCTCTACCATCCCACCTTTTCAACACCTCTATTCTCCCATCCTGTCACCCCACAAAATCTTTTCACTTTTTTTCCCGTTTACGCCCCCACTCTTTTAACCTGCAATTCTCTCAACCATCCCACCTTCCAACCACCCCAACTATCCAACCATCCAACCACCTCAACCATCCAACCACCTCAACCATCCAACCACCTCAACCATCCAACCACCTCAACCATCCAGCCACCTCAAACATCCCACCATCCAACCACCTCAACCACCACCTCAACCACCACCTCAACCACCACCTCAACCACCACCTCAACCACCACCTCAACCACCCCAACTCTTCCATCCACTCACCCACACAAATATAATTGTCCAGCAGTTCAAAGCCTGATCTGCACGTACACACAGCCCTGTTGTTCACCTCTTGACATATGTGACAAAAAGGCATGTCCGAACAAAGGTTTTTTTCTGCGTGGTTCAAACAAGTTTTTCGAATTTTTTTAAAATAATTTTTATTTATTTATTTATTTTTTATTCTCTTTTTCTATTTTTTTTCTTATGTTTTTTTTATTTTTTATTATTTTTTCCATTTTATTTTTAGATTTCATTGATTTTTTAAAAATTATTTTTGTTTTTAATCTTTTTATACTCTATTTAATTTTTCTTTCATTTTTTTTATTTTTTCTTTCAAAGGTTTTTTTCCTTTCTTTAATTTTAAATCTATATACAAACATTGATATTATTATTTCCTATGTGAGACTTATTCAGGCAACAAATGACCTTCAACCAACTAGATTACAAGTAAAACGCTCAATTGATATAATCATATAATATTATAATTTATATTTATTATAATCATATAATATTATAATTTATAATCATCATAATCATATATTATAATTTATAATTAATATAATCATAAAATTTATAACTAATACAATAATGTAATGTTATGATTAATATAATCTTGTACTATTTTAACTAATATAATTAATTAATTTTGTAATTAATAATCAGTATACAAAACAAAACTCGTAAAAACTATTTCGTATACAACAGGCGTGTTAAGGTGAGCCCAACCAAAACACTCTCCAGCTATTTCTTCTCCGTACGGACACACACACAACATCTCATTGCCCACCTTCACACACTCCTGATTCGACAGGCAGTTGAAACATGGGTTTGAAAACTCACTAGAAACTGAGGGTGGTGTAGGTTGGGGTGAAATTTTGGTGGGAACATAATTTCCAAAAGGATTCATTTAAATTTTGGTGAGAAGAACAGAAGTTTTAGTGGAGGAAAGAATTTTTAGAGGAAGGAAGAAAGAGTGTTGGAGGAGTTGTTTCAGGGGTTGGCCAGTCACTCTTCTATCGAAAATGCCGATTTGGCAAATATTTACTCATTCTCATATTCATTTATCATTCATCCATCTCTCATCCATCTCTCATCCATCTCTCATCCATCTCTCATCCATCTCTCATCCATCTCTCATCCATCTCTCATCCATCTCTCATCCATCTCTCATCCATCCCTCATCCATCTCTCACGATGGCAGTGCCTGATTCCGTCGATGACAACAGGTTCGTGGCCTTCATTGCAGATACATTGGTAACTACCTGAAAACATCATCATCGTCTCATCATCAGCCCCAGCACCTTCCTCCTCCTCCTCCTCCTCCTCCTCCTCCTCCTCCTCATCATCATCATCAACAACTTCATCATCATCATCATCATCATCATCATCATCATCATCATCATCATCATCATCATCATCATCATCATCATCATCATCATCATCATCATCATCATCATCATCATCATCATCATCATCATCATCATCATCATCATCATCATCATCATCATCATCATCATCATCATCATCATCATCATCATCATCATCATCATCATCATCATCATCATCATCATCATCATCATCATCATCATCATCATCATCATCATCATCATCATCATCATCATCATCATCATCATCATCATCATCATCATCATCATCATCATCATCATCATCATCATCATCATCATCATCATCATCATCATCATCATCATCATCATCATCATCATCATCATCATCATCATCATCATCATCATCATCATCATCATCATCATCATCATCATCATCATCATCATCATCATCATCATCATCATCATCATCATCATCATCATCATCATCATCATCATCATCATCATCATCATCATCATCATCATCATCATCATCATCATCATCATCATCATCATCATCATCATCATCATCATCATCATCATCATCATCATCATTCTTATCATCAACAACTTTATCATCATCATCATCATCATTCTCACCTGGAGTATTTATACAAATGTCACAGTTGACGGTGTAGTCTTGAATACATTCGTTGATATCTGTGTTGTAAGATGCCAATCATTCAATCCACCAATCAGCTGTCAACTTTATCAATCAATCCACCAATCAGCTGTCGACTTTATCAATCAATCCACCAATCAGCTGTCAACTTTATCAATCAATCCACCAATCAGCTGTCAACTTTATCAATCAATCCCTCCTCTTCCCTTTTGCCTCCTCTAAGTTTTTTTTATTTTTTTCTCTTTTTATTTTTTCTCTTTCATCCTCCCATTTACCATTTTCTTTCAAATTTTCAACCTTTTTATTCTCTTCCTTCTTTCCTCTCTCCCTTTTCTCCATACACCTTTTCAACCGGTTTTTTTTCCACAACTTTTTCAATTTTTCTTTCACCATTAACCTTTTTCATTTTGTCCCCCACCACTCCACCACTTCACCACCCCTCCATCATCCCACCACATCACCACCACACCACATCACCACCCCTCCAAAACCCGACCACTCCTCTACCACCTCACCACCCTCTCACCATCACAGGACATAGTTTTGAGTCTGAAATAATATCCTGTTCCGCAGTCGCACATATGCACATAATTCACAGGCGAATATCGAGAGCTCTCACAGTAATTTTTACAAGAACCATTGAAGCGAGAACAATCTTTAGAAGTGTGGTAGTGCTACTTTTTGTGGCCTATTGTAGACAAGTGGTGGTTGTTTTGTAGAAGAGTGGTGGCTGTATTATAGTATAATAGTGGCTGTATTGTAGACAAGTGGTGGTTGTTTTGTAAAAGAGTGGTGGCTGTATTATAGTATAATAGTGGCTGTATTGTAGACAAGTGGTGGTTGTTTTGTAGAAAAGTGGTGGCTGTATTATAGTATAATAGTGGCTGTATTGTAGACAAGTGGTGGTTGTTTTGTAGAAAAGTGGTGGCTGTATTATAGTATAATAGTGGCTGTATTGTAGACAAGTGGTGGTTGTTTTGTAGAAGAGTGGTGGCTGTATTATAGTATAATAGTGGCTGTATTGTAGACAAGTGGTGGTTGTTTTGTAGAAGAGTGGTGGCTGTATTATAGTATAATAGTGGCTGTATTGTAGACAAGTGGTGGTTGTGTTGTAGAAGAGTGGTGGCTGTATTATAGTATAATAGTGGCTGTATTGTAGACAAGTGGTGGTTGTTTTGTAGAAAAGTGGTGGCTGTATTATAGTATGGTGGTGGCTGTATTGTAGTATGGTGGTGGCTGTATTATAGTATGGTGGTGGCTGTATTGTAGCATGGTGGTGGCTGTATTATAGTATGGTGGTGGCTGTATTATAGTATGGTGGTGGCTGTATTGTAGCATGGTGGTGGCTGTATTATAGTATGGTGGTGGCTGTATTATAGTATGGTGGTGGCTGTATTGTAGTATGGTGGTGGCTGTATTATAGTATGGTGGTGGCTGTATTATAGTATGGTGGTGGCTGTATTGTAGCATGGTGGTGGCTGTATTATAGTATGGTGGTGGCTGTATTATAGTATGGTGGTGGCTGTATTATAGTATGGTGGTGGCTGTATTATAGTATGGTGGTGGCTGTATTATAGTATGGTGGTGGCTGTATTATAGTATGGTGGTGGCTGTATTATAGTATGGTGGTGGCTGTATTGTAGCATGGTGGTGGCTGTATTATAGTATGGTGGTGGCTGTATTATAGTATGGTGGTGGCTGTATTGTAGTATGGTGGTGGCTGTATTGTAGTATGGTGGTGGCTGTATTGTAGTATGCTGGTGGCTGTATTGTAGTATGCTGGTGGCTGTATTGTAGTATAATGGTGGCTGTATTGTAGTGATGTGGTTGTGGTGGTTGGCGTGGTGATATTTTGTGATCTGGCGCTGATGGCGGCTGTAAAGGTGATGATAGTGGTGTGGTGTTTGTGATGGTTTTGATGTTATGATGGTGATTCGGATAGTGATGGTGGCGGTAGTGTGGTGGTAGTAGGGTGGTTTTAATGGTAGTGATGGAATTCTCAACCATTACAACCACTATCATACTCATATCAACCACCAACCTCAATTCAATTTCACCAACAACCATAACACCCCCAACCACACGACCAACACCAAAAATTCGCCTTTTTCTACCAATACCCTAAAAGCATCAGTATGATCCCCACCACCACAAGCACCAACTTTTGGTGAAACAGATTGAGTAATCATCCGTCAAAGAAGTGTCTTTGTAGCCATCCAGACAGCCCTTTGACATACAGATGCCGTTGATGGGCTGGCATATAGAGGAGCGACAGAAGCAAAACTGGGAGCAACTGAAACCATACGTGAATGGAGGACAGGCTGGATGGAAATGGTGGTTTGAGCGGTGTGTGTGGTGGTTTGAGTGGTGTGTGTGGTAGTTTGAGTGGTGTGTGTGGTGGTCTGAGTGGGTGTGTGGTGGTTTGAGTGGTGTGTGTGGTTGGAATTAGTGTGGGTAATAAAGGTGGTTTTGTGTGTGTGGTGGATGATGTTTTTGTGATGAATGGTGTCTTTATGAATTTTTCAAGCCATTTCATCTTATATAACAATCTATCAACTTTCAACACTTTTAAACCTTTCAAACGAAAACCCTAGCATCATTTAACACCCTCTCATACCACCCTTTCACCCTATGCAACCACATCTCCATGTTACTCTCCCACTCCTTCAAACACCCCCCCATCCTCCACAGACTCCTGAAGAAACTGACGTAGATGAAATTTCCTCCACAGTTAAAGCCAGGGTAATTGAAATTCCCTGCAAATAGTGGTCAGCATCCTATGTTAAAGTATTATTAACAACTATGAAACTATTTACTTTATATCTATACTCTCTCTCTCTTTTTTTTCTTCCTCCTCTCCTTCTTCCTCATCTTACTCCTTCATCTCTTCTTTCTTCTTCTCCTCCTTTTCCTCTCTTTCCATCTCTTCCTCCATTTTTTATTTTTCTTTATTTCTCTTTTTTTGCTTTATTCTTCTTATTTTTCTTCGTTTTCATCCACCTTCTCATCTTTTTCTTCTTTTTTTTTTGTTTGGTTGCTATTTCGCTTCACAATCAGCTCGTCATCATCATCATCACCATCATCATCATCATCATCATCATCATCATCATCATCATCATCATCATCATCATCATCATCATCATCATCATCATCATCATCATCATCATCATCATCATCATCATCATCATCATCATCATCATCATCATCATCATCATCATCATCATCCCCTCCATCATCATTTCCACCCATGCATGGATTGTGACAAAGGTAGGTATCGTAGGCTCCGAAGATGTCGTAATTGCTGTTCGAACAGATGCATGTGCCCTGGTCCTGGAGGGAAGGTTTGGAGAAGGGTGAGGAAAAAGAGGAGTGATGAATTAGGAAAGGGGTGAATGGAAGGGTGAATGAAAGGGGTGAATGGAAGGGTGAATGGAAGGGGTGAATGGAAGGGGTGAATGGAAGGGTGAATGGAAGGAGTGAATGGAAGGGGTGAATGGAAGGGGTGAATAGAAGGGGTGAATGGAAGGGGTGAATGGAAGGGGTGAATGGAAGGGGTGAATGAAAAGGGTGAATAGAAGGGGTGAATGGAAGGGGTGAATGGAAGGGGTGAATGGAAGGGGTGAATGGAAGGGGTGAATAGAAGGGGTGAATGGAAGGGGTGAATGGAAGGGGTGAATGGAAGGGGTGAATGAAAAGGGTGAATAGAAGGGGTGAATGGAAGGGGTGAATGGAAGGGGTGAATGAGGGTGGTTTGAAGAAAGTTGAGTGGGGGGGAAACACAGAAAAGAAAGATGAATGGGAGGGTTTTGAAATTAATTAGTGAAATACATTTATATAGAGGGATGAGCGAAAATAAAGTATACGAAAAAAAACAAAATGAGAAAAAAAATTATTTTAATCAACAAAAAAGTGATGAAAATAATATGGAAAAGTGGAGAAGATTATGGAAGAGTGGAAGAATGGATCATGGAAGAATGGATCATGGAAGAATGGATCATGGAAGAATGGATCATGGAAGAATGGATCATGGAAGAATGGATCATGGAAGAATGGATCATGGAAGAATGGATCATGGAAGAATGGATCATGGAAGAATGGATCATGGAAGAATGGATCATGGAAGAATGGATCATGGAAGAATGGATCATGGAAGAATGGATCATGGAAGAATGGATCATGGAAGAATGGATCATGGAAGAATGGATCATGGAAGAATGGATCATGGAAGAATGGATCATGGAAGAATGGATCATGGAAGAATGGATCATGGAAGAATGGATCATGGAAGAATGGATCATGGAAGAATGGATCATGGAAGAATGGATCATGGAAGAATGGATCATGGAAGAATGGATCATGGAAGAATGGATCATGGAAGAATGGATCATGGAAGAATGGATCATGGAAGAATGGATCATGGAAGAATGGATCATGGAAGAATGGATCATGGAAGAATGGATCATGGAAGAATGGATCATGGAAGAATGGATCATGGAAGAATGGATCATGGAAGAATGGATCATGGAAGAATGGATCATGGAAGAATGGATCATGGAAGAATGGATCATGGAAGAATGGATCATGGAAGAATGGATCATGGAAGAATGGATCATGGAAGAATGGATCATGGAAGAATGGATCATGGAAGAATGGATCATGGAAGAATGGATCATGGAAGAATGGATCATGGAAGAATTGAAAAATGAATTATGGAAGAATGGAAGAAAAAATAATGGAGAAGTGGAAGGAAGAATGATGGATAAATGGGAGAATGAACGAAACTGACGGTGATTCCAAAGGTGACCCTGTTGAGGATGTAGCAGTAGCGACTACATTGGTCAACGTCCGCGTTAGCCGAGAGGAACAGACCCGCCAGTTCCTATTACCATCATCGTCATCATCATCATCATCATCATCATCATCATCATCATCATCATCATCATCATCATCATCATCATCATCATCATCATCATCATCATCATCATCATCATCATCATCATCATCGTCATCATCATCATCATCATCATCATCATCATCATCATCATCATCATCATCATCATCATCATCATCATCATCATCATCATCATCATCATCATCATCATCATCATCATCATCATCATCATCATCATCATCATCATCCTCATCATCATCATCATCATCATTATGGCCCTCATCACCGCCACCAAAACGTAATTAACAAATCTAGGATACACAATACTCTAATGACTGAATACGATACAAAACAATACAATAAAATACAATGCAAAAATATAATTAAATGCGATAGGAGAAAAATACTACAATACAAAAAAATACAACCAAACAAAAACAATACAACGTAATACAACCCAATAAAACACAATACAACTCAATACAACACAATGAAATCAAGTACAACAGAGCGACGATCAATAACAAAATCATGATGATTATTGCGATAAACTGCTGTCTGATTTTATACTTTAACGTTTTGAAAAAGTTACAAAAAAACAGTAGAAAAAAAAATCTTTCTGTTAGTAAAATCTTCCTTGGATAGTGAAATAGGAAATAATAAGGGACATAATTGTTTAGGTTGATGCTCATAAACATTATTGAAATGAAATGTGTGGACACCTTTTTTTTCAAGTTTATGCTTTCAAAGAAGCATCCCAAGTATTGCTGATTCATAACTGAGAGTAATGATTTCAAATACTGAAGTTTTGTTTTTATTAGAGAAAAAAACTTTGCGAAACAATGTTTAAATTAAATAAAAAAAAGTTTAAATTAAACACTTCAAACTAAAACTGCAAAACAGAAAAGAAAAAAAAATTTTCAAAATTGAAATTTTAAAAGCTCTTAAAAAACCCTTAAAAATTTTTTTTTGATAATGTTTCAGAAATTTGATTGGTTTCAGTTTAAATTCATTGAGGTTTGCATGCAAAAATGAAATCTTACGTTGGCTGTTGACCAGTTGAGATATGAATTGAAGAGCAATGTGCAATAAGGTTATGAGCTTTAATGTCATAACTCAAACTTTGTCCAGTCCTAACTCCGTTTATATTTTATCAAAAGTTCTTGTTAAGTTGTTAACTAATTAATTATCTTGTTAATTATTGAACTATTATTACGTTTTATATTAATATTATTATCAGCGTATTAAAATTAATATTTTTATAAACTGGTCAGATGACTGTATTTTCTTAGATTTATAAACTTTTTAAAGTTTCTTTGCGAGTTGCGGTTGATTAATTAATATTATAAGCTACTGTATTTTGAAAAATTGAGTCAGCAAACACCATATTAATTAATAGAAAACTCATTTTTTGAAAAGAGCCGTCAGAAGAAATACTTTTGAATAAGAAACGGTAGCTTTGAAGTATAATGGGTTACTATAGTTACGTGCAGACGTGGGAACCACCTTATTTGATGCCTAAGTTTATTATTTTTGAATTATTTTGATGATCATTGTTTTTTTGGAGTTTAAAATAATAATTTAAACAAAGAATTTTTTTCAAAAGTTTTTATTTTAATTTTTTCAATGGGTTTGAGACTCCAGATACTTTTTTAAAATAGTTTTTAATGAAACAAATCCAGCCAAACTGTGGAAATGGTATAAAATATGGTGAACACTCAAAATGAGATAAAAATTAAATTTCACAAAAACTGAATGTCATAAGAGCCGTTGCAAGAAATCAAAAACTGACTGAAAAATCAAATTTATGAATATCAAAAAATTGCAATTGAATCATAGCTGTTATTAAATAACTATTGATAGAATTTTTATAAACTTGACAAAAATTGTAATTTTACAAGAAATCTTAAGAGTTCAAAAGCAAAATTGTCTATAGAATAAAATTAATGAGTCTTTAAAGTCGAAAAATGAATCATAACATGAAATCATTTAATTTATTTTTTTTAATGTTGCATTCAAGTTTTTTTTCTTTTTTTTCCAGCCATTTTTCATATTATCAGGGAAGTCTGCCTGGATACCAAAATTCTTTGCAATGCTTTCAACACTCAGAAACTAAGCGGGCAGCGCTATTAAAAGTTTTGGTGAGGGTGTAGCTTGATCTCTTGAGTTTATAGTATGAAGAGTTACAATAGTCAAAGCGGGATAGAATAAGCGAAGAAACTAGTAGTTTGAAGGTTGGGTTGTCTAGGAAAAGTTTCAGTTGTTTGATACGACAAAAATGGAAGAAAGAAGATTAAGCTACAGATTTCATTTGAGGTATGAGAGAAGGTGAAGAGTCAAGAGGAAAGCCTAAACTATGAATGGTGGAAGAAAGAGCAAGGGAAAGGTTGAATGTAATTTCAATTGAAGGAATAGATTCAAAAACAAAATATACTTATTTGAGTGGCTGAGCTCAAATTTAAAAAAGTTTAGTTCACAAAACACGGATTTACTCTAAGGGTGTTTTCGATTTCGCGATAGCGTGTATGGCTGCTACTTTAATTTACTTTATTTAAACTATTTTTATTAACTATTTGAAAATAAAAGTTAGTAAAAAGTTTATTTATGTGAGAGTTATAGTTTTTGCTGATTACGATGATTTTTTTTAAATTGTCGAATCCGCTATTTTCTCATTTGAAAGTACAGACATTGCTGTAACTTCGTCAACCAATCGTCTACATAAATACCGTTTGCCAACTTAAAAAACGAGAAAAAAAATGGGCGACTGTTGAAGGAATTGCAAGGAATTGTGGTATCCAGACAGACTTTTCTGTGAATATGAGAAATGGCCGAAGAGGAAAATAGAAGAAGAGAAGAAATAACTTGCAATAACTTTCCAATAGTTATATTATGTGGTTTCAAAATATGATTCACTTCTGAACTTTTGAGACTCATTAATTTAATTTAATAGTCAATTCTGCTTTTGAATTTCTTAGAATCTTTCAACATTCCAGTTTTGGTTAATTTGATAACAAAAATGTTCAATAGTCGTTCAATATTAACAATATTTCCATTTGAAATTTGAATCGAGTTTAACTTTTTGTTATATGGTTTTATGTCCTGCTCAACTGTGTTTTTTCAGTCTAATTATTCTAAAGTAAGTCTGAATTTGCTTCACTGAAAGTTGAATTTTTAAAAATCACCACAAACGCATATCTTTCATTGAAAAACTGCTTATGAAAAAATCCCAGCCTTCACTTATTGAACCAGTTCTCCAAAAATTCGATCCTCTAGTGAACAAAATATAACTTCAAGAGTTTTTAAAAAACAATATACAGTGATATTAATAATTAAAAAAAAAAAACAACTTTTGAAAACTTCAAAAAATCATTTTTCAAATTATTTTTAATTATTTTTTTTGAATAATAAAAACAAAAATGTGCTGGTCAATACAAAACAATAAAAACTCAACTAGTTTTGGTCCAGAAAATTCAATTATCTTTTATTGCCAATCCATTCCTTAACTTGATTTTTCAAAGTATTAAAAAATGACAAGTATAGAAAAATTAAAACGAAAAAAAAATGCAAATACAGGAAACAAAAAAATGAATAAATACCAAAACGTTACCTCTAATGATGGTAATAAATAAAAGATTATTACGACCAAGAAAAACAAAAAGATTTTTTCTTCTTGAAAAACTCCAGCCATGGAGTATTTTTAGAACAGAAAAAAACGACGAATGAATAATGAATTCTAAGTCAAAGAATTAATCACATAAAAATTCTTCGATCCGATAGCAAAAAGATTTATTGATTATATTTTTGCATTGAAGAGAAAAATTGGAAGATTAAATTTAAAAAAAAAAACAAACTTTTGTTTGTTTAATCTCATGAATAAAAAAGTCAGCTAAAACAATTCAAGGGTATAATTCACTCCTTAATCTCGCCTCTCCTGTTTTTCAAACAATGATATGGCGACAGTGGTCTTGATGATGATTCTAGAAGTGTTCCTGTTCCTGTTTTTGTTGTTGATGTTGCTGGTGTTGTTGTTGGTGTTGTCGTTGTTGTTGTTGTTGGTGGTGGTGGTTGTGACGTTGTGGTGTTGGTGGTGGTGTTAGCGGGAATTTTGGGTGGTGTTGGTGGTGGTGTTAGCGGGAATTTTGGGTGGTGTTGGTGATGATGACATCATTGATGAAATTGATTATGGTTTTTTGTTGGTGGTTTTGGTAGTAGTGTTGTTGGTAGTGGTGGTGTTGATAGTGGTGGTGTTAGTGGTGGTGTTGATAGTGGTGGTGTTAGTGGTGGTGTTGATAGTGGTGGTGTTAGTGGTGGTGTTGGTGGTGGTGGTGGTTTGTAATACTCACTCAGCTAAATTCAAAATAAAGACACAACTCATTAATTTTTCTGAATTTGTTAAGTTTCAAAAACGTAAAAATTATGTATACTGATGACAAAACAAACGTAAAAACAAGGAAGGATTAGGGAGAGGTGATTATCCTGATAATTATAGAAGTACATTTTTTCTAGTCTTTACTGAAATAAATCTAGAAAAACGCTGAAAATGGCACAAAATATGGTGAACAATCAAAATGAAAAAAAAACAATAACTGAAGGTCATAAGAACTGTCGAAATCAGCAAAAAGTATAACTCTGATGTAAAAATAGTTAAATAACTAGGAAGTGTGTGTTGGAAAACAGGCTTCAGATTATAAATTGACTCACCAGCCCAAACTGTTCTACAGTTTTATATGGAAACGGTTTTCTAAATGAGTTTTGAAGGTTTTTCAAATCGAGTTGAAAAATAACTTTTGGAAACTGACGCTACAGCATGGAAAGGTGGTTGGATGGTAGTGAGACATCCTGTGTCAAGTACCAGGTTCATAGTCTCATGAAATGTCTCAAAAGATGGAAACCAAAAGATTTTGAAAACGAAGGATTAGAAGTCGCGCTGTTGTAACGGATTGTGGAGAAGCTTAGGGGAAGATAAGGTTGATGAGTGACGAACACGGATGAGAATGATATATAAATTCACAATTCATGACATATGAATTCACAATTCAGGATACATAAATTCACAATTCATGACATATAAATGCACAGTTCATGTTATATAAATTCACAATTCATGACATATAAATGCACAGTTCATGTTATATAAATTCACTCCGATGAGTATGCTCAGAGTAAGACAGGAGGAGGATGGATGAATTATTGATATAAAAAAGCATTAGAAATATCGATGAAAGTAAGAGGGCTGTAAAGCTTGTTGTAGTGCATGGCATAGAAGTTTGAGAGAATATCACAAAGTGATCTACCTTGTGAGGACCAAAATAATAAATAAATAATAAAAATTAAATAAAACAATGAAACATTTGAAAAGAAAAAAGAGGCCATGGAGAGAGATGGCGATTGAGAGAGGGTATGATGGAAGGTGGTGGAAGAGAGGATGATAAATATAGGAGGAAATGGAGAGAAGATGATAAGCAAAAGAGAGGGCGGAAAGATGGTGATAAGGAAAAGAGGGTGGAAAGATGGTGATAAGGAAGAGAGGGCGGAAAGATGGTGATAAGGAAGAGAGGAGTGAAAGATGGTGATAAGAGAGGGGTGAAAGATGGTGATAAGGAAGAGAGGGGTGAAGTGATGATAAGAAAAAATGGATTATCAAAACGCAATGAAACTGTCGAGGATTGGAGTGCTAATGAAGGGGGTGATAATACGGAAAGACTGCTAAGGACTTTCAATTGGATCTATTTGGGATACCAGGGTGGATAATTGAGGTTGCGTGGTGATCACAAAAAGGCAAGCACAATAATTCCTTGGAGGCGGGGCGTGAAAAATGATTGGCAGGTGGATAAACGTTGCATCAGTGAAGAGCTTTTGAAATGGAAAGCTTTGCTTGGCTGGACGCTTTGATTAATCCCGCCCACTTGGTCGCCATGGGAACCGGCATAGGCCGCCTTTATACGTCACATGGGAGAGTTGTATGTGTTATGGCGCTTGTATGAGTGGTGTTTGTTTGTGTATGTGCCTCGTTTGTTTATGCTCCTTGTGTGTGTTTTTGTACGTGTGTACGTGCATGCGTTTGTACGCGTGTTTATGTACGTGTTTGTGTGTGTGTATGTGTGTGTATGTTAGTGTGCTTTTGTGTTTATACGTGTGTGCGTGCTAAATGAATGTATCTTCGAATGACATCAACAACTTTCTTGAGGTTAATAGTTTTATTTTTCTACTTGTTCTCTTATCTCCTTTCTCATTTTTTTATTGTCTCAAAATCGTAAAACGCGCGTGATAATTGCAGAGGCTTCGTGGTCAAGACTTTTTCATTAAAACTCTCTCGTTATTCGCCTTCTCAGGTGCTTTTGCGTTTTTCTCGGATTTAATTTTGTATTTTTTTTTAATTTCAAAATGCCAAAATTGAAAAAAACTGGAAGCTGCTTCCCCAGCAGTTTCATTAATAGTAGGAATTATAAGGGTACCAATGTGTTTGATTCAAAAATTGAGCACTGAAGCGTGAAAAATATTCAAAAGTTGAATTTTTTATTTGTTTTTACCTGAACAACGTTACGATAGGGAAGGTAGACAGGTGGTCAGATTCACGTGGGTGTAAAAATGAAAAAATAGAAATGATTTGAAACTTACAAACTCGTTAATTTCATGAAATTGTTTTTGTTGATTTCAAATTTGACGTAGTGAAATCCCTATTATAACCATTTGATGTATTATTATTCCATTATTATATATATTGATATATCATTATTATATTATTGTTTATATTATTTATTGTACAAAAAATTATATTTGATTGCAATCCTTCTGATCTTTCCACTGATCAGGAAAGTTGTGGTTACTTTTTAATGTGCCAAAGTGAATTTTCAAAATTAGATTTTTTATTTGAAAAAAATGAGAAAGGTTTTTGAAATAACTGGTGTTTAAATGGCTTTAAAGGTTGAAGAGTCATGCGTATGCTTGTAGTAGCGTGGGTATGTGGCTTAAAACTGTCACAAAAAAGTATTAAAAAATAATAACAGAAATAAAAAAAATTATAAAGTAATAAAAAATTAAAATTAGAATAATAATAGTATTAATTTTTATTTTTATTATTAAGTTTAATAATAATAATAATAATAATAATAATAAAAATAATAATAATAATAATAAAAATAATAATAATAATAATAATAATAATAATAATAATAATAATAATAATAATAATAATAATAATAATAATAATAATAATAATAATAATAATAATAATAATAATAATAATAATAATAATAATAATAATAATAATAATAATAATAATAATAATAATAATAATAATAATAATAATAATAATAATAATAATAA
Organism: Branchellion lobata; assembly: GCA_947562095.1. Taxonomy (NCBI): domain Eukaryota; kingdom Metazoa; phylum Annelida; class Clitellata; order Hirudinida; family Piscicolidae; genus Branchellion; species Branchellion lobata. The sequence continues at coordinate 589,235 of OX387252.1, read as the reverse complement.
TAACTCAATAATAGGTATAAAAATAGATTGGTTTGTTACTTATTGAAAGAAAATTTGTGGACTGGTAATGAAGTCTTCTTGCAGAAGCTAGTATTTTCATTATCTCTAATTAAATCCACTTTCTGTTTTTCTAAATGACCATTCTGAAAAAAAAAAAAAAAAAAAAAAATTTATAAGTAAATGAAAATAAAATAAAATAAAAAATAGAAATAAAAAAAATAATTTATTTATAAGTAAAACTCGATAAATCTTCCATTTTCGTTCATTTGCTCTTTCCACGGAATGAAGCCCTAAAGATGGAAAAGTGAATTGAGGTGCTTACTAAACCTTTGTTAATTTCGGATGATGCTGCATAAAAATAAATTAATTTAAAAAAAAATTTTAAAATAGAAAAAAAACTTGATGGAAAAATGGGATGAAACTGATAAAAGAGTTTTTAAAATAAAAATTCAAAGTGAATAATCGAGTTATGTCTTGAAAAATGAAATCATGAAAGGTAATCATTTTCAAAGTTAAATTTAAAAAAATTTCGCATATAAAAACTTTTAAAAATTTCAAAAAAAGATCAAACTAACATTTTCAATGGATAAAAAATAAATAAAAACATGAAAAATAAAATTATCGGAAAAATTGACAAAAATAAAACATTTTGTTTGAAAATTTTTTTTCTAAAGTGTTACATAAATTAAAAAAATGAATCGGAAAAACATAAAAAAAACTTTATTACCGAAAATATAACTATATTAACATTTATTTTAAAATAAAATAAAATGTCAACCGGGATGAGGCGAAAAAAAATCTAGGGTAAACCAAAAATACTGAAAATGAATTTATGAAAATAAAGAAAAAAAAATGAGAAAGAATGAAAATGAAACAAAAAATCACAAATAGAACAAAAAATACAAAGAAAGTATACGAAAAACACTAAAAGAAAAAAAACAAATGAAAAATAAAAAAATAAAACAATAAAAAAATTTATAAAAAAAAACATAAAAAAACGAAAAAAAACATAAAAAAAGAAACAAAAACAAGAAAAATAAGAGTTGATCAGACGGAGTAGGACGGCTAGATAAAGCGGCGTTTGGCACGGTGTGAGTACCTTGGTTGTTGGTTGTTGGTTGATGGCGTTGTTGAAGTTTTCCTCAACTAATCGTAATACTCACAAGTATTGGTGACAATACTTGAGTACTGTTGAGTACTGTTGAGTACCAGCGTTGAAAAAAATTAAAAGTATTTTATTTAATTATTTTTTTATTTTTTAAATACTTAAATAACTAGCTGGTTAGTATCTGTATTGTTGTATTGTGTGAGGGGTAGCTCACACTGGAGAGTGAAATTATTGGTTGAATGCTTCTCATTCATTTTCAAAATCAAAAAGTAACAAAATGGGTTTTTGCTTGAAATTGAGCCGATGAAAACAGAATCTCTGATTGAAAAAAACAAAAAACTTTTGGAAGTTTCAATTAAAAAATATAAAAACACATCAAAAAGGTTAAATTTGTCATTTCATTTTGCTCCAAGTTAATGGCAAAGTGAAAGTTACTGAAAAAAACTGGCTGCATCATCGGTTTATTTTGCAAGATTTCGAAAAAATATTTAAAAATTAAAAAAAGTTTTTTAGTAAAAATATATTTTGTTATTTTTAACAAGAAGTTGTACCTTTGCCCAATGTCACGAAAGCCTTGCTGATCAAGAGAGTGAAAGATGAAGAAGAGTGAGGAAAAGACATTTCAAAAGTGTTTAAGTAACAGTTGATTGGTTAAGATAGCCTATTGTGATATACATAACACAAGTTTTGGGCGTCGGATGTTATAAAGGCCAACACTAACAAAACGCTTCCAACTGTAGTTATATATAAGCTTTAAATTCTGCTTTATTGTTGAGGTTCTTGAAAGTTGCCTCATTATCTGAAGAGCACATGAGTATGAGGAAGGATGGAGAAGAAATTTTGAAGTTTAAAAATTAACTAGAAAGTCAGTTGGAGACATTGATAACCTGAGTTCAAGATAACCCACTGGATCTCTTAGAAACGACAACAACAACAACACCTCCCACAACATCAAATAAGTTGTCTTGGATGTTGTCAGCATGTAGTGGCTACTGTTGCTGCTTAATTTTAAAATGTAACAGATAACTTTTAATTTTGGCTAACTGTTTGTTAACTCGTTGCGTATTGTTACTGACTTATTCAAGGTGATAAGAACAACAAAAGCGATACTAACAACTGAAACAACCGCAACGACATTAAACGAAATAAAAATAAACAACAAATGAAAACAAAAGACAGTAGAAAAACATTGAAAAATAATAACAGAAAACAATAAAAAAATTAAAAAAATAAAAAAAACAACAAATAACAATTAAAAATGTCAAAATTATGAAAAAAACAACAAAAAAAAAAAGGATTCCCCGCATCAACTGACCTTTCATTCACTCAGAAATCCGTCCTGTATTACACACTCCATGGCCAGTATTAAACAAGCCGTGAGCCCATGTTTAAAATAAGCAAAAAAACTAAATTGGGATAAAAATTATTTGAAAACCGTAAGCTCTGCGACAGCCACCACTGGAAAGCAAAACCCAAAAACCAAAAATAACAGCCACACACAAATCGTCACACTCACCACAGCCACCACAACCACCACAGCCACCACAACCACCACAGCCACCACAACCACCACAGCCACCACAACTACCACAGCCACCACAACCACCACAGCCACCACAACCACCACAGCCACCACAACCACCACAGCCACCACAACCACCACAGCCACCACAGCCACCACACTCACCACATCCACTAAAATCACCACAGCCACGAGCAAAATCAACCACAGCGATGTTCAGTTTGCAAGAGACGCTGAGCCATCCGCGTAGTGGCCTCAAGAACTTCAAGGAGGAGCCACTTCTGAACCACCACCACCTGCATGGAAACGTGAGGTCGTGGATGCAGTCAACCACCGCTGCAGCCGCTGTAGCTGCTGAGTGAGTTGGCGGGGGGGGGGGGGGGTGGTTGTTGGTGGGAGAAGATGCTTTTAGGGGGTCGTTGGTAATGGGGTATCTTGTGGTGGTGGGAGAAAAAGAGTTGGTGGTGGTGGTGATGGTGGTGGTGGTAGTGGTGGTGGTGGTGGTGGTGGTGGTGGTGGTGGTGGTGGTGGTGGTGGTGGTGGTGGTGGTGGTGGTGGGGGTGGTGGTGGTGGTGGTGGTGGTGGTGGTGGTGGTGGTGGTGGTGGTGGTGGTGGTGGTGGTGGCGGTGGTGGTGGTGGTGGTGGTGGTGGTGGAGGTGGTGGTGGTGGTGGTGGTCTTCGGAAGAAGGTCGTTGGTTTTTTTTGAAGTTAAGATTCTATTTTGGCGATTATTGCCATTGTGTTTGTTTAAAGTTTTCAGGACTTTTGGTTGTGGTGAGAAACAGCGAGTTTTGTTGTTAGAGTTTGTATAGTTGGTGGGTGAGGACTGTGTTGATGGTTCTTGTGTGGTTGGCGGTGGTGGAAAGTGTATTAGGGTTAGGGTTGGAGTTATTAGTTGAAAGGGTTTTGTTGTTGTGGAGGTTGTGTTTTTGTGGAAGTTTTTGGAAGGTTGTTATAGGGATCAGGGGTAGGAGTAGTTGTTGATGCGTGTGTGTTGATCTTTTCACCATGATGCTGGTTGTCGTGATTAGTTGTGTTGGTTGATGGCAGCTGTAAAGGGTTGTTGATGAGTGTAAGGGTCATTTTGAATGTCATATTAGGGATATTGTTTATTAGGAAAGTGTTCAATGTCTGCGGTATTGGAAAAAAAAGGAAAAAAGACTTGATCTTAGAACTGTTCGGAATAGTATTTAAGCCTGAAACGATGAAATCTATGAAAGAAAATATCTACAAAAACACTTCTATGCGAGATCTTGGAACACTATGCTATTTTTTATTCAAAAATAGAAACAAAATCGACACTAGGAAATTAGGTATTTTGAACAGTAAGCTCGCAAAACTATTGGAATTAAAATTTTGTTGGAAAGTTTCAAAAAAAATTCGTTTTTATGTCTTTTAATCATTATTAAAATTTTGATGAGTCTGCCTTGAGTAAGGTTCACTGAAAACTATTTTTCATTTTGAATTTTCAATTTTAGTCAAAAAATAATTTTTAACCATCTTCGTGTAGAAAACCTTCATACAATTTTGAATTTGTATTTGATGAATTGTTTATTTTTAAGCTGTTTTGAGTGATTTTTCAAAGACTTACGCAATTTTTAAATGTTTCAAACTTTGTTTTTTCTAATTCTCATGTAAAAACTAATTCAATTTTTTTTTCAACGATTTTTTTGTTTCCGTGTTTTTGAAGTTCTTTTTTTTAACCTTTCAGTTACTCTTAAGTGGTTTTCTTCAAACTTCCTACACTTAAATTAAACCATCTATTCTTCTATTCATTCTTTTACCATCTATTCAGTCGTTTTTCCATTCACCCATTCATTCATTCATTCATCCATTCATTCACCCATCCATTCATTCACCCATTCCTTCACCCATCCATTCATTTAACCATTCATTCCTCCCACCATTCATTCCTCCCACCATTCATTCATTCACCTATTCATTCATTTACTCATTCATTTACCTATTTATTCATTCACCTACTCATTCATCCATACATCCATTCACCCATTCGTTCATTAACCCATCCATTCATTCACCCATCCATTCATTCATCCATTCATTCACCCATCCATTCATTCACCCATTCATTCACCCATTCATTTATTTACCCATTCATTCACTCATTCATTCATTCACCCATCCATTCACCTATCCATTCATTCACCCATCAATGCAACCTTCATAGATTCAATTATCTTCCAATCGACCAGCTCCTCCAGCCCATTCAGACAACTTATCTCATCGCCACCTCCCACACTCCAATCACCATCAATACATTTAATCTTCATTTTTTATTCTTTTATTTTTTCACTCTTTATTCTTTTTTTTTTTTGCTTTTATCATTTTTCCTTCTTTTTTTTTCTTCTCTGAATCTATTTTTCTCATTTTTTTTTATTATTATTTTTTTAATCATTTTTATTATTTTTTTAATCATTTTTATTATTTTTTTTAATCCTTATTAATTTTTTCAAATTCTTTAAATTATTTTTAATTATTATTAGATTTTATTCATGTTATATGCTTTCCATTTTTCTACACCTATGTTTTTTTACGTTTTTTTATTTTTTTAAATTTTTCAAATAATTTCCATTCATTCCTTGTTTGAATTGTTTTCAATCGACTTGAAAAATATTTTTCATAGTTTTTCATTAAAAAAACGCGACATATTTTTCATTTTTATTTTTCATCTTTATTTTTTATTATTTTTATTTATTTTATTTATTTTTTATTATTTTTATTTATTTTTTATTTATTTTTTTTATTTTTATTTTTATCCGTTCGATTGACAAATCTCATCACAATTACATTTACGCTTCTTCACTGTTATGTGACCTTCATAGCAAAAGATTTATTTTGGTGATATTTTTTGAATTATGAAAAAAATTCAAATTCTTATTCAGTTTTTTGGTTTTTCATTCACCATTTTGCCCCCAACTTTGGAGGTTTTGTTATTTTCAATATCAGCACCTCCATCTCTGCCCACTCACAACTACAACCAATTTACTTCAAACCATTACTCTTTCAAGCTCACCATCAAAATCACCACTCCACCACCATCAACATCACCACCATCACCACTATTACCACCATCACCACCACAATCATCACCACCACAATCATCACCACCACCATCATCATCGTCCTCCCACCATCATCACCACCACCAGCATCACCACCACCACCATCGTCCTCCCACCATCAACACCACCACCATCATCACCATCACCATCATCTCCGTCATCTCTACCCCCCTCAATCCACCACCACAAGCCCCCCTTCAATCCGCCACCTGCTTCAATCCACCACCACCCTCTTCAATCCACCATCACCACCCCTCTCAATCCACCACCACCCTCTTCAATCCACCATCACCACCACCGCTCTCATTCCACAACCACCCTTTCCAGGATGGGGTTAAGTCGAGCCCATTTTGAAAAACAACCCCCTTCAAACCTCCGCAAAAGCAATTTTTTCCACTTTGTGCTTGCCATCTACGACAAACAAGGACAACCCGTGGAAATTGAAAGAACAGCCTTCATCGACTTTGTTGAAAAAGAAAGGGTAGACAGTTTTAAAGCTTTGTGCGCAGTTTTTCAGTTTTGTTTGCAGTTTTTATGTTTTGTTTGAAATTTTTCAATTCTTATTTCTATGAATGATTTTGTTTTTTTTATTTTTTTTTGAGTTTTATTTATTTTATTTATTTGTTTCAAATTTTTTTTTCATTTTTAATTGTTTATCGCCGTTTCCGTAGTTCTTACTTTTAAAAAAAGTCTTTTTTTAGTTTGAAAAACTACATGAATATTTTTCTTCAACAACAAAAACAACAAAAAACCAACAAAACACAAATAAAAACTAACAACAAAAAAAACAACAGCAACCAACAACAACAACCAAACTATCACTAACATCCAACCCCCAACAATAAACATTCAAACCACAAAAGCATCCTTATTACTACCAGCAACAACAACAACAACAACAACAACAAAAACAACAACAACAACAAAAACAACAACAACAAAAACAACAACAACAACACCAACACCAACAACAACAACAAGAGTCAAAGCAGCTACCCAACCACCATCCTCCTCAGGAGAACGATGGCAGCAGGACCAACAACGGCATCCACTACCGCCTGCAACTCCTCTTCCACAACGGAGTGAGACAGGAGCAAGACATCTACGTCAGACTCATCGACTCCTCCTCCAAACAGGTTGCCATCCATCTATCTATCCATCCATCCATCCATCCATCCATCCATCCATCCATCTATCCATTCATTCATCCATCCATCCATCCACCCATCCATCCAGCCGTCCACCCATCCATCCATCCATCTATCCATTCATTCATCCATCCATCCATCCATCTATCCGCCTATCCATCCATCCATCAATCCATCCATCTTTTCACCCATCCATCCATCCATCCATCTATCTATCCATCCATCCATCCATCCATCTATCTATCCATCCATTTATCCATCCATCTTTCCATCTATCTTTCTATCCACCTTCGCATTCATAAATTCATCCATGCATCCATTCATTTATCTACCCATTAATTCTTTCATTCACCCATCCATCCGTTTGTTCATTCATTTATCATTCTGTTCTGTTTCTTCATTTTTGTCACTTCTCTTCTCATCCATCAGTTGACCTCCTTCCATCCATCCATCATTCAGCTTCTCATCCCTTATCTATTTCCCATTTAGCCATTCATCATTAATCTTTTTATCTTTTTATCAATCGATACGCCTTCTCCATCATCCATCCTTTATCCACCTTCTCCATCATCCATCCTCCATCCATCTCTTCCATCATCCATCATTCATCTCTCATCCACCTCCTCCATCATCCACCCCTCATCCACCTTCTCCATTATTCCTCCCTCATCCATCTCTCATCCACCTCCTCCATCATCCAACCCTCATCCACCTTCTCCATTATTCATCCCTCATCCATCCCTCATCCACTTCCTTCATCATCCATCTCTCATCCACCTTCTCCATCATTCATCCTTTATTCACCTCCTCCATCATCCATCCCTCATCCACCTCCTTCATCATCCATCCCTCATCCACCTTCTCATCATTCATCCTTTATTCACCTCCTCCATCATCCATCCCTTATCCACCACCTCCATCATCCATCCCTTATCCACCTCCTCCCTCATCCATCCATCATCCACCTCCTCCATCATCCATCCCTCATCCACCTCCTCCATCATCCATCCCTCATCCACATCTTCCATTATCCATTCCTTATCCACCTCCATCATCCATCCTCCATCCTCCATCTCCTCCATCATCCATCATCCATCCCTTATCCACCTCCTCCATCAGCCATCCCTTATCCATCTCCTCCATCATCCATCCCTCATCCACCTTCTCCATTATCCATTCCTTATCCACCTCCTCTCTCATCCATCCCTCATCCACCTTCTCCATCATCCATCATTCATTCCTTTTCACTATTTCCGTCTTTCCATCATCAATTCACTTTCCAATATGTTTTTCATTATTCGAGTTTATCTTTTATTTTTCAGTAACTACATCAGCTTCAGATTCATTCAATTTCAAACAACTCTCCAACCATTTTTATTCAATTTTTTCAATAATCTTTTCATTTTTAAACGATTTCTTTATCATTTTTGTTTAACTTAATTAATTTTTTTATCATTTTTGTTTAACTTAATTAATTTTTTTATCATTTTTGTTTAACTTAATTAATTTTTTTATCATTTTGTTCAATCCCATTCAAATACTCCCTTTTTCTCCCAGTACACCCACTATCAACTTCTCATACTTATCACTTTATCCTCCAGTTCATCTCCTCTCCGATCACACATCTCAATTCTACCAACTAGCAACTCACTCATTCTCTTCCATCTATCTTTCCATTCATCCGTTTTCTTTTCTTCTATCCTTCTTCCTATCCATCCATTTTTTTATTCATTCTTCCATTCAAACGTTCATATTCCTATACATCCATCTCTCAATTCATCTTTCCATCCATCCTTCCATCCATCCATCATTCCGTCCATCCATCTTTCCGTCCATCCATCCATCCTTCCATCCATCCTTCCATCCATCCTTCCATCCATCCTTCCATCCATCCTTCCATCCATCCTTCCATCCATCCTTCCATCCATCCTTCCATCCATCCTTCCATCCATCCTTCCATCCATCCTTCCATCCATCTTTCCATCCATCCTTCCATCCATCCTTCCATCCATTCTTCCATCCATTCTTCCATCCATTCTTCCATCCATCCTTCCATCCATCCTTCCATCCATCCTTCCATCCATCCTTCCATCTATCCTTCCATCCATTTATCCATCCTTCCATCCATCCTTCCATCCATCCTTCCATCTATCCCTCCATCCATTTATCCATCCTTCCATCCATCCTTCCATCCTTCCATTCATCTTTCCATCTATCCATCCCTTCATCGCCTGCAAAAGGCGGTTTCTCCGAACCGAGCCACCATCTGTCATCACCTTTGCACATGCGCCACTGTGTGCGTGTGTGTGTGTGTGTGTGTGTGTGTGTGTGTGTGTGTGTGTGTGTGTGTGTGTGTGTGTGTGTGTGTGTGTGTGTGTGTGTGTGTGTGTGTGTGTGTGTGTGTGTGTGTGTGTGTGTGTTTGTTTGTGTGTATGTGTGCTTAGACGCTTGTGGATATGTGTGAACCAGTTATAGGCGCATGTCCCAAGCGGATTGATTGAAACTACACAAAGTGGCATAGCACCTCAAAATACAGACTACTTCAAAACTCAAAGCTTTCTCTGATGATATTTTACCTTCACTTTGCTGTTTTTTTTCCAAATCGGTTCCTAATTTTTTACAAAAATTTAAAAAAACTCACACAAAAAAACACTTAAAATAATTAAAAAAACTGAGAAAAACTGGAAAAAAAAACTGGAAAAACCTGAAAAAAGCTGAAAAAAAGCTGAAAAACTTGAAAAAAACCTGAAAAAAAGCTGAAAAACTTGAAAAAAACCTGAAAAAAAGCTGAAAAAAACCTGAAAAACCTGAAAAAAGCTGAAAAACCTGAAAAAAAGTTGAATTTCAACCAAACTCTCATTCCATTTTCATTTTTTTCTTTTTCTCCATTGCCACAAATTTTGTCCCACCGTTTTCCTCACCTTCCACCACCCACCCCACCCCCCTCCAGCCACCTTAATTGCATAATGCATGTTGCCGTGGTAACGCGCACTCCACTAATGACTCAATTAACCGCCAAAAACACTCAGCACGTGCTAATGCTTGTATTAATTAAATTACCTTTTCGGAAATTATACCATGTTTTAGGAGAATTTGAAAAAAAAATTATAATCTGGATCACTTTATGATCTGATTTTTCTTATTTTGCTTATGTACCGAAATAAATAAAAAAAAACTAATTTAAGATTTTTAAAGAGTTTAAAAATTTTTTTATATAATTTTTAACTTACAGGTTTTTTTTGAACTACTTTCAATCAATTTTTTTCACCACTGCAAGCACTGCAGCTGTATCGAACCGCTTGACAACTTTTCCCGAGAACACTTACCACCACAACCACCAACAACCACAGCCACCACAACCACCAACAACCACAGCCACCACAGCCACCAACAACCACAGCCACCATAACCACCAACAATCAAAGCCACCACAACCACCAACAACCACAGCCACCAAACACACACTCACTTCATTCACCAACTACGCTTTTCACCAATCATCAAAGCTATCACAGCAACCACAGCCACAGTAATCACCAAAATAACCACAACCAACCACAACTAGCCACAACCAGCCACAACCAACCACAACCAACCACAATCAACCACAACGAGCTCCAAACAACTACAACCAGCCACAGCCAACCGCAATCAACCACAACCAACCACAACAAGCCACAACCAACCACAACAAGCCACAACCAGCCACAACCAACCACAACCAACCACAACCAGCCACAACCAACCACAACCAACCACAACGAGCTCCAAACAACTACAACCAACCCCAACCAGCCACAACCAGCCACAACCAGCCACAACCAGCCACAACCAGCCACAACCAGCCACAGCCAACCGCAACCAGCCACAACAAGCCACAACCAGCCACAACCAACCACAACCAACCACAACCAGCCACAACCAACCACAACCAACCACAACGAGCTCCAAACAACTACAACCAACCCCAACCAGCCACAACCAGCCACAACCAGCCACAACCAGCCACAACCAGCCACAACCAGCCACAGCCAACCACAACCAGCCACAACCAGCCGCAACCACCACGGCCACAACCACCAAAGAATCTCTCTCAAAGCATCTATCAACACTCCCTCAGCTCTTAAGCGCTTTTATATGCAAATACACCTTCTTCGAACTGCGCTCTTTGATACATCAAATGGCGCAACGTATGTAGTTTTCAAAGTACATAAAAGCTTCAAATTCTGTTTTTTCAAATTTAATTTTTTTAGTTTTGTTTTTTAAATGTATTTATTTTGATTTTTTTTGTTTTGTTTTGTTTACAATACAACACAATAAAATACAATTAAATAAAATAAAAATATAATAAAATACAATACAAATACAAATATTATTATAGTGGCATCAGCCCAGTAGAGTTTTGAGGCCACATTTGTTTAATGTTTTTTTTGAAATTATTGTAAAAATCTTGTTTTTTTTATTTTTTATTTTTTTAATTGTTTTTTCTATTTAATAAAAACTGAAGTTGTTGTTACTGAATCTTAATCCTTTTTTTTATACTTGCAAAACTTTATATTGAAAAAAACAAATTTAAAAATGATAAACGAAATTTATGTTATGAAATAGTCAGAAAAAATGTATATATAATGAAAAAATCTTTGTTAAAAAAACATTTAAAAAATATATTTGAAATTTAATTTTGAAAATAAAATATTTAAAATTTAATTTTGAAAATAAAATATTTAAAATTTAAATTTGAAAATAAAATAAAATGGTCAAAGACAAAAATGCAAATGATAGAGCATTAGAGAGTGGAAGAAACTGTTTCCGGAAGCTTTGATCTTTGAGGACTTTTGTAATTTCGAATCTCAAAAGCTTACATTAACTTTTAAACAAAGAACTTTTATACACCATAGAATACTAAATGAAAATCGAAACGCATCAATTATCGCTCTCTCCAGTGTTACATAACTCTTAGAGACCGACATCTTAACTTTTGGACTTTTAGATCTTTGCTTCTGTTTAATTGTCTATGGTATTCACAAAATTTTAATGTCTCTGTTTTTTTTTTTTTTTTTATCGGCGCTAAAAACACGCGATTTCGTTTTCAATTTTTAAAATTGTTTCTGGTTCCTGAATTTATGAGTCATTAAACTAAATCCTTTTTGTCATAAAATAATGGAAAAAAGTTTTTCCACACACACACACACACACACACACACACACACACACACACACACACACACACACACACACACACACACACACACACACACACACACACACACACACACACACACACACACACACACACACACACACACACACACACACACACACACACACACACACACACACACACACACACACACACACACACACACACACACACATACATACATACACACACACACACACCCATACACACACAGACACACACACACACACACACACACAAACACACATCAAAGAAGGAGGGTGTTTCATAGTAACACGTGATGAAGGCTCATTTTGATGTCCTATCTTCTTCATCATCATGAAGTGATGAAGTGTTTGTACTGACCAGAAAAAAAAAGAATAATAAAATAAAAAAAGTAAAAAAAAGAATTAATAATGAATAAAATAAAAACAAAAATTCAAACATTATGAATTTAAATTAATATTGAATAAACATATACAATTTTATTAAAACATAAAAATGAAAACATACAAAGACTTAAAAAAAAGAAAAGATAATAATTTTACACCACTTGTTGAAAACTAAAATAAAACAAAGCAATAAAAAAAAAACAAAAAAAATATACAAAAAACAAAAACAAAGAAATGACAGAATTTGTAATGAAATATAAGAACAAAAAATTGTTTTTTTTATTTTTTAAAAATAATTTACATGGGTATACAAAACTTTTTAAGCGTTTCATTTAACTTTCAAATTAAAGACCATGACACATGAGGAAAAATAAATAAAAATATAAAAACAAACTTAAAACTTGAAGAAAAAAAAATACAAAAATAGTCATAGCTACAAACAAATATACATAGTGCGTTAGATACCATTATCATGACGTCGTTGTTGCAGCTAATGGTGATGATGATGACGACGACGATGACGATGACGATGATGATGATGATGATGATGATGATGATGATGATGATGATGATGATGATGATGATGATGATGATGACGATGATGATGATGATGATGATGATGATGATGGTGATGATGACGACGACGACGATGATGATGATGTCACTTTGTTAGGTGATAGTGTACGAGGGGCAGGACAAGAATCCTGAAATGTGTCGTGTCCTTCTCACCCACGAGATCATGTGCAGGTGGGATGAATGGATGCATGGATGCATGGATGGATGAATAAATGTGTGGATGGATGGATGAATGGATGAATGAATGGATAGATGAATGAATGGATGAATGGATGGATGGATGAAGGATTGAATAAATTGATGAATTACTGTTTGGCTAGATGGATGTATGAGTCTATTTGTCAATCATTGAATGGATAGATGAATGGATGAATGAATGGATGGATGTATGGATTTATGGATGAATGGATGGATGAATGGATAGTTGGACTTTCAGAATGATGTTTGAAAGATCGAATGGTTAAGAGATTCAATGGAGGAACAGTCAGATGATTAGATAGTTGAATGAATGGATAGATGGATGAATGATGGATGAATGATGGATGAATGATGGATGAATGATGAATGAATGATGGATGAATGATGGATGAATGATGGATGAATGATGGATGAATGATGAATGAATGATGAATGAATGGTGGATGAATGATGGATGAATGATGGATGAATGATGGATGAATGATGGATGAATGATGGATGAATGATGGATGAATGATGGATGAATGAGGGATGAATGATGGATGAATGATGGATGCATGATGGGTGAATGATGGATGAATGATGGATGAATGATGGATGAATGATGGATGAATGATGGATGAATGATGGATGAATGATGGATGAATGATGGATGAATGATGGATGAATGATGGATGAATGATGGATGAATGATGGATGAATGACGGACAACTAATGAATAACAATCTCTTCTTCACAGCCGCTGTTGCGACAAGAAAAGTTGCGGTAACAGAAACGAAACTCCCTCAGACCCTGTCATCATCGACAGGTGCTGTCATTTCTGTGTGCTTTCAATTAACTCTCATAATAGGACGAATAAATGAATGTAGAGGTTGTTATAGCGCACAGTTCGCAAACTTGGTTGCCTCAAAGACGTTTGATGCATATTTATGTCCATCCAATTAAGATTTTAATTAATTTTAATGAGTCATCCGTGCATTTAATTGAGAACTGTGAAGAGACATTTTTCTCATCTGTGAATAATTAAAAATAATATAAAAGAATTTTTTTTTCTGAATTAATTAAAAAAAGAGATAATGAAATGAAAGGAGTCGAAAAAGTTTAAAAAATTAAATTGAATTTTTAAAAAAATTGAAAGTTGAATAAAGAATAAATTGTTTGAATAAGGAATGGATAAAAGAAACGAAACATTCATTTAGCGCTTAATTGTAATACAGTGGCATGCTGTAAGTTATTAAGTAATTTTTCTCTTTATATAGCGCGTAATAATTAATTATGCTTTTAATTTTATTCACTTGAAATGCACGAAAAACGAAAAAAACAGTTGTTTAAGCTTAAACTTGAAGCTGATTATATTTTAGAGTGTATTTCAATATTTTATATAAAATTATATTTACATTTAGATTCATTTTTAAACCTTTCTTTATATTTTACTCTTCAAGATACTTCTCCGGTCTGTATGTTTTCCTTTCAACCCTTCCTAACATGGAAACTCATGAATAAGCAATACTTCCTCCTCCCCATCACTGCCTCCGTCCCTACCTCTGTCCCCGCTACAAAGTCATCCCTATTACCACCCCTATTCATCCTCATCATCCTCATCATCATCATCATCATCATCATCATCATCATCATCATCATCATCATCATCCTCATCATCATCATCATCATCATCATCATCATCATCATCATCATCATCATCATCATCATCATCATCATCATCATCATCATCATCATCATCATCATCATCATCCTCATCATCATCATCATCATCATCATCATCATCATCATCATCATCATCATCATCATCATCATCATCATCATCATTGTTATCATAATCATCCTCATCATCATCATCATCACCAGCCTTTTGTCTTATGACCCGCCTGTTCTATGTGACGTCATGATAATGATGACTCATGAGAACAGCCCTGTCCGTCTCTGTATCACTCTGTATGTCCGTCTCTGTATCACTCTGTATGTCCGTCTCTGTATCACTCTTCATGTCCGCTTTCTCTACTACTACTACTACTACTACTACTACTACTACTACTACTACTACTACTACTACTACTACTACTACTACGATTACTACTACTACTACTACTACTACTACTACTACTACTACTACTACTACTAATACTACTACTACTACTACTACTACTACTACTACTACTACTACTACTACTACCACTACTACTACTACTACTACTACTAATACTACTACTACTACTACTACTACTACTACTACTACTACTACTACTACTACTACTACTACTACTACTACTACTACTACTACTACTACTACTACTACTACTACTACTACTACTACTACTACTACTACTACTACTACTACTACTACTACTACTACTACTACTACTACTACTACTACTACTACTACTACTACTACTACTACTACTACTACTACTACTACTACTACTACTACTACTACTACTACTACTACTACTACTACTACTACTACTACTACTACTACTACTACTACTACTACTACTACTACTACTACTACTACTACTACTACTACTACTACTACTACTACTACTACTACTACTACTACTACTACTACTACTACTACTACTACTACTACTACTACTACTACTACTACTACTACTACTACTACTACTACTACTACTACTACTACTACTACTACTACTACTACTACTACTACTACTACTACTACTACTACTACTACTACTACTACTACTACTACTACTACTACTACTACTACTACTACTACTACTACTACTACTACTACTACTACTACTACTACTACTACTACTACTACTACTACTACTACTACTACTACTACTACTACTACTACTACTACTACTACTACTACTACTACTACTATAATACACTATAAGTATTGTCATGCAGTTTGAAGGTTTTTTTCTTTTTGTATAGAAACAAACCTATAACGGCTTTTCTTAATTTTGATTAAAAAGAAAATCCTTTTCAGAAATTTTTTATTTTTTCAATATTTTTTTCATTACTCAAATTCTCAATTTTTCAGTGCAATATTTATTTTTTTTAATATTTCGTTTTTGTTTTTACCATTTATATTTTTCTTTTGAAATTTTTTTTTTCCATTTTGAACTCAATTTTTTCACTCAAAAACCTTTTTTTTTTGGAAATTTTTTTTCCTTCTATTAATCTTTGTTTTTTTGATTCTATTGCTGATGTTTATGTTTTTATTTTTATATTTTTCTTTATGTTTTTTTCTTCTCCACGGCACATCAGTGTTTATGTGCGTGCTTTGAAAGCCGCTTAGGGGTGTGTGAATTGTAGTTAATGTCTTTCCAACTCGTCCGTGAAACAAGAAAAATTTTTTTTTCATCCCTCCAATTTATTCTTCTCTTCCACCTTTCCCACCATCTCCCCCACCATCCATCCCACCACTACCATCATTCTCACCATCACCCTTCCTACCACCACCCTTCCTACCACCACCCTTCCTACCACCACCCTTCCTACCACCATTCCCCCCTACCACCACCCTTCCTACCACCATCCTTCTCACCACCATCATTATTCTCACCATAATCTTCACCACAACCTTGAGCACCATTGAACATAAAGGTACATGGCGCAGTAGAAATGTTCTCGGTTAGATCAAATTAGAACCACCATAACTTCACCACCATCATAACCTCAACAGTGAAATCCCCCATTGAACACCATAACCACCACTACAACCGTCGCCCCACCTTCCATGACTATCTTTACTTCCTCACATAGTCCTCCAAGTCATCACTAACTCCACAGAATATTCAACTCCACACCTCTCTCCTATCTTCATTGCTTTATTTATCACAACTGAAGAACTTTTTTTATTTTTTTGTTTTCATCAACACACGAAACAATAAAATACAACACAATAAAAGAAAAAAACAGAACAGCACATTACAATGCAATACAATACAACACAAAACAATGCAATACAAAACAATACAACACAATACAATGCAACACAATGCAATACAACACAATGCAATGCAACACAATGCAATGCAACACAATGCAACACAATAAAATGCAACACAAACAACAATACAATAAAATACAAACTCTAATATTACTATAGTATTAAGACCATACGCCACCTACCCCTCTACCACCTACAACCTCAAGCTCCTCCCCCGCACACTCAATCAAAGAAATAAAAAGTATTAACTCTAATTTGTGAAGCGCCAAAGAAAGCAGTTAAGGTGGCCAAACTTCACCCTCACATCTACACCGCCCTCCATATCGACCTCACGTGATAAGCCACGTGACACCATCGTTGGTGATGACGTCATAGTGACGTAAGCGCTGAGTGCTGCTTTCTATTGACTGAGTGACTGACCGGTGTGTCAATGGTGGTTGTAGTGGTTGTGGTGGTGGTGGTGGTTGTGGTGACGGTGGTGGATGTGGTGGTTGTAGTTGTGTTGGTGGTAGTTGTGGTGATGGTTGTGGTGGTGGTGGTTTATGGTGGTTGGGTTTGTTATGTTGGTGATGGTGGTTGAAATTGTGAGGGTTGAAATAAAATGTTCAATTGCTGTGGAGTTGGTGATGATGATGATGTTGGTGGTGATGATGATGATGTTGGTGGTGATGATGATGATGTTGGTGGTGATGATGATGATGTTGGTGGTGATGATGATTATGTTGGTGGTGATGATGATAAAGTTGGTGGTGATGATGATGATGTTGGTGATGATGATGATGTTGGTGGTGATGATGATGATGTTGGTGGTGATGATGATGATGTTGGTGGTGATGATGATGATGTTGGTGGTGATGATGATGATGTTGGTGGTGATGATGATGATGTTGGTGGTGATGATGATGTTGGTGGTGGTGATGATGATGTTGGTGGCGATGATGATGATGTTTTCATTATCGCTCACTCATGAAAGTTTGGAAAGCAAAAAGTCACTCGAAATTGGAATCCAAATTGAAGCGTACTTT
>OX387252.1:561061-566061 GCA_947562095.1 Branchellion lobata | reverse complement strand
TCATGCCTTGTATACAATTGTTATACAACTCACCAATTGTATAACAACTTGCATATGTATCACTTCCATATACTTAGATACATCTTTTTTGATAGCAAAAACTATCTATACAACTTCCCCACATACCTTCCCATACAAAAGTTTGAATACATGTATATATTTATACAAACTTTCACGCGCTTCTATACGCACATTTCTACGCACCCATACATGAATACACAAAAACACACACACACACACACACACACACACACACACACACACACACACACACACACACACACACACACACACACACACACACACACACACACACACACACACACACACACACACACACACACACACACACAAACACACACACACACACACACACACACACACACATAAACACACATATACATACATACCCATGAACACACATACACACATACACATGTACATACACATACACATACACATAAACATACACACAAACACACACACACACACACAAACAAACACACATACATACACATAAAGATGTATATACAAGCATATACATGCACATACAAGCATCTGTATATAGAGCAAAAGGGCCGCATATCGGTTGGTTGGGTCTCAAGGGGTGCATAAAATTTTCTTATACATTGTGTGTGTGTGTGTGTGTGTGTGTGTGTGTGTGTGTGTGTGTGTGTGTGTGTGTGTGTGTGTGTGTGTGTGTGTGTGTGTGTGTGTGTGTGTGTGTGTGTGTGTGTGTGTGTGTGTGTGTGTGTGTGTGTGTGTGTGTGTGTGTGTGTGTGTGTTTGTGTTGTGTGTGTGTGTGTGTGTGTGTGTGTGTGTGTGTGTGTGTGTGTGTGTGTTTGTGTGCATATGTGTGTATAACTTCCATTAATCTGGACACCCGTATCTTATTTTTATATCTTCTCGTGCATTTTTGGTCGTCTTTTTGTTTTTCTTTTTTCTTTTTCGTTCCGATTCGTTTCAGTTTTGTTTTTCTTTTTTCTTTTCTCGTTTTTCATTATTCTGAATTTTTCTCTCTTTTTTTTTCCTTTTTTAAAATATTTTTTCTTTGAAAATTAAAATTTCGATTTCAAGAAAACAACGCTCTAACCAACGCTTAGTTTTTTTTTCTCTTTTTTTCAAATTTCTGGTTGAGTTTTTTTGTCTGCTTTCACCACTAATATTAATTCAAATAAAAATAAAAATAAAAAGATTATAAAAATTTAAAGTTTAAATACTCAATTAAAAACAAGACATTTTGAAAAAATATTTTACTTCGGTTTTAAAAACCTTAATTTAAATTGAGTTTTTAAATAAACTTCAAACATATGCTCAGATTATTCTTAAAATTAAAAAAAAACAACTTTACTCTTCAAAAAGGTAACGTTTAAAAGTGGATGTTAATAGAAACAACAGTAAAATTTCACCTCAACAGTTTTCTCTTCACAATTCAATCCTCACACTCTCACCTTCACAACGTAATCTTTACAATGTAATCTTTACAATGTGATCTTTACAATGTGATCTTTACAATGTGATCTTCACAATGTAATCTTCACAATGTAATCTTTACAATGTAATCTTTACGATGTAATCTTCACAATGTAATCTTTACAATGTGATCTTTACAATGTAATCTTTACAATGTGATCTTTACAATGTGATCTTTACAATGTGATCTTTACAATATAATCTTCACAATGTAATCTTCACAATGTAATCTTTACAATGTAATCTTCACAATGTAATCTTTACAATGTGATCTTTACAATGTAATCTTTACAATGTAATCTTTACAATGTAATCTTTACAATGTGATCTTTACAATGTGATCTTCACAATGTAATCTTCACAATGTAATCTTTACAATGTAATCTTTACAATGTAATCTTCACAATGTAATCTTTACAATGTAATTTTTACAATGTGCTCTTTACAATGTAATCTTTACAATATAATCTTTACAATGTAATCTTTACAATGTAATCTTTACAATTTAATTTTTTTTACAATTTAATCTTTATAATGTAAACTTTAAAATGTAAACTTTAAAATGTAATCTTTAAAATGTAAACTTTACAATCTAATCTTCACAATGTAATCTTCACAATGTAATCTTTACAATGTAATCTTTACAATTCAAATTTTGAAAGATTGCATTCACAAAGTATTCTTCACAATTCAATTATTATTAATTATTCTTTTCGAACCAAACCTAAGAATGCACTTCTTGCGTTGTAATTTTTACAGAAGAAACCTTACAAACTACGTTTTACAACGTAACTTGTAAACTGTAAACTTCAAAATTTACATTTTACAATGTAATAGTCACAATGTAACGCTAGCAAGACATAATACCTTCAATTTCAGAAGCCACTGAAGACACGTGCAAACCGCACAACCGTAAAGACAAGTGTGGAAAAAAATGAAAAAAATAATTTTAAAAAATAAAAAAATTTAAAAAATAATTTGAAAAATTATAAAAAAAATTATAAAAGTTTTCAAAAAAAATCAAAAAATTTAAAAAAATAATTAAAAACTCCGGTAAAATTGGAAAAAACAAACTTGATGATGGATTTTTTTTTCATTTTTGAAACTATAATAAAAAATTATAGACTAACTTCAAATTGATAATTAGATGTTGATGTAAGAAATATGTCAGAAAAACGACTAAAAAAAAAAAACAAAACTTGAATTACAAAAAATGAGAATGAGAAGGTTGAAACTGAAATTTAAATTCCTTTTTATTATGTAACTAACAAAAATACATACAAAACTACACAAAAAAAACAAAAACAAAAAATCAATTTAAATTAAGAAAGGAAAAAATGTTTTTTTTTGAAAAATAACTAAAGATAAATCGTTGAAAAAAATTGAATTGACACCAGCAACAAAAAAAAAGCAAAACGATCAATATTTTTGTTTTTTAAGTTTTTATTTCATCACTCAAAAAGTCTCAATCAAAAAGGTTTAATTTTCTTAAATTAAAATAAGTTTTTTTTTTGTTTTTTTTTTCAAAAATCTGAATTACTGAAAAATACAAAATTTTTTTTGAAGGTTTACGTATTTTGTTCACGCCATTTTAACGAGGTGCTTAAAAACGTTAAAAAAACAAAAGTATTAAACGGTTTAAATCTCCCGCAAAAAAAAAAACATTTTGGATTTCAAAACTTCGACAGAAAAATTGAAACGAAACGAAAAATGAACTTGAAGTGAATAAAAATGACAGAAAGAACTGATTGATAAAATGAAAAAAAAAATAATTAAAAAATAATTAGACAATGGTTAAATAACAAAGAGAAAGAATAAATAAAACCGAAAAAGAATAATAAGAATAAAAATAAAAATGAAACTGAGAATAACAAGAAGAGCGGACAAGCGCAACGCGTACACAACTAATGCTTTATTAATACTCCATCACACTCTGTACACTATGCCTCTTTGTCTGCCTCTCTGTCTGTCTCCCTCTCTGCCTCTTTGTCTGCCTCTCTGTCTGGCTCTCTGTCTGCCTTTCTGTCTGCCTCTCTGTCTGTCTCTCTGTCTGCCTTTCTGTCTGCCTCTCTGTCTCTCTGTCTGCCTTTCTGTCTGCCTCTCTGTCTGCCTCTCTGTCTGCCTCTCTGTCTGTCTTTCTGCGTTTTTCTCTGTACGACTCTCCGTATGCCTTTCTGTATGCTTCTTTGTACGTTTCTTTGTATGCCTTTCTGTCCTTTCCTCAGACTGCTTGTATGTTTCTAGGAGTTCTTGTGTGTATGTTTGAAGCAGTGTCTGTATGCTTTTCTGTCCTTTCCTCAGACTGCTTGTATGTTTCTAGGAGTTCTTGTGTGTATGTTTGAAGCAGTGTCTGTATGCCTTCCTGTGCTTGGTTGCAAACCTCCTTGTATGTTCCAGAGCTTCTCATAGTGTTTGAGTTCGTTTGGCTTGTGTATCAACAGGCGTTTCAATGTTTTAGTCGGAGACTGCTTGCTAGCGAATTGTTTTATTACTTCAACAACAATTTTTATGTTATGTTTTAAAGATTTTTCGAAATGGAAACATCATAAGTTGGAGAAATTAAAAAAAAATTAACAAAAAAAATTGTTTTAGAAACAAAAATAAACTAAAAAAGTGACAAAAACTTCAGAAAAACAAAAAAAACTATTTTATTAGAACTCGTTCTACTTATGGAAGCCTTTCACCTCTCTGAATACCTTTTCCAATTAATCTTGGCAAAGAAAAAAAAACAAAACAAAAATATTTAAAAAAACTGAAAAACAATATCTCAAAAAACCGCTGAAGGTTGTAAAGTTTTTGGCGCAATAATTTGATTTGGAAAGAGAAGGAGGTCTTAATAGTATTTTTGTTGTTTTGAGTTGTAGGCATCCATACATTCATGTTACTACTACTACTACTACTACTACTACTACTACTACTACTACTACTACTACTACTACTACTACTACTACTACTACTACTACTACTACTACTACTACTACTACTACTACTACTACTACTACTACTACTACTACTACTACTACTACTACTACTACTACTATTACTACTACTACTACTACTACTACTACTACTACTACTACTACTACTACTACTACTACTACTACTACTACTACTTCTACTACTACTACTACTACTACTACTACTACTACTACTACTACTACTACTACTACTACTACTACTTCTTCTACTACTACTACTACTACTACTACTACTACTACTACTACTACTACTACTACTACTACTACTACTACTACTACTACTACTACTACTACTACTACTACTACTACTACTACTACTACTACTACTACTACTACTACTACTACTACTACTACTACTACTACTACTACTACTACTACTACTACTACTACTACTACTACTACTACTACTACTACTACTACTACTACTATCATAATGAGTAGCCTAGATGGATCAAGATAAAATAGGAGACAACTCTCCCAATTGTTTTCTATATTGGTCAATAAAAGGATGGACAACCGTCTGATGGAAGGAGTGAAAGAATGAATGAA
>OX387252.1:551061-558561 GCA_947562095.1 Branchellion lobata | reverse complement strand
TGTTGTGGGGGGGTTTGTGGGGGTGTTTGTGGGGGTGTTTGTGGGTGGGTGAGTGAGTGTGGGGTAGGTGGGTGGTAGTGTGGAAAGTGGTGGTGGAGTGTGTGGGTGATGAGATGGAAGGTGGTTGTAGGGTGGGTGGTTGGGTAGGTGATGAAGTGGAAGTTGTTGGTGGGGTGGGTGGGTGATGAGGTAGAAAGGGGTAGGATGGGGGGGGGGGGAGGGGGGGTGGAGGGAAGGGTGGAAAGGTTAACAATGATGTAGTTGCAAAGTTTCATCGGGTGGAAGGGAAAAGTATGGGCGATGAGATGGAGTGTGAACCGATGATGAAATTGTCATGGGAGGAGAAGAGCTGGTTACGAAATTCTGGGTGGAAAAAAAACAAAACTTTGAAACTTTGAAAATTTTAGGGTTAGGGTTAGGGATTTTAGAGTAAGAAAAAAAATTAAAAATGAATTTTAGGAGGGAAACCCGTTTGAGTTGGTTTTGTTTTGATATAAAAAAATTCGTGTACTTCTTGATATTGGAAGTGCTGAGCGAATGAAAAAAAATAAATAAAAGTAATAAAAAAAAAAAAAAAATTAATGGTAGTTACATGCTGAAAAGAAAAAAATAGTTTTGATAAAAACTATGCAAAAAGTTTTTATTAAATAAAAGTTGAAATATAAAAAACTCAAAAAAATGACCACATTGAACTGCAAAATCAAAACCAAAAATGAATAAAAACATAGATACCATAAAAACAATAAGAAATTGAAGAAAAAGAAATAAAAACGAAAGGCAACACCATTGAGTGAATAATGTACAGATAAGGGAGACAGAGAAGCGTAAGTAGAGATACGGAGGCAGATCCACAAATACGGACACACATACATTCAAAAGGACAGAAGAGGGGAAAAACATGCATTAAAAAAAGAAGAAAATAAAAGTGGTATTCATCCATCCACTTAAGCATCTGTGGGATGGATGGATGGATGGATGGATGGGATAGTTGAAAGGAATTGGATGGAAGAATATAATAAATGAATGAATAAGGGATGGATGGGTAACTGAAAAACGAATGGATGAATAAAGGATGGACGGATGAAAAAAGGATAAGTGGAAATATTTGGACAGGTATAAAAACGGGAAAAATTTATAGAAAGGTGTGAAAAAAAACAAGAAACAGAACAAGAAATGAAAAAAAAACAAATGGAAAAAAAATAGAAGAAAACAGACGGATGGAAGGATGGAAGGATGGAAGAAAGTGGTGGATGAATGAAGATCGAAGCTAATTATCATACATCACTTGAACGCCTACACAAAAGTCCATTCCACATCCTCCACTCTTCAGTACCTCTCTCATTCATTCCTTCATTTCATCATCTTTTCCACTGTCTGCAGAATGCTGCTTTTGCTTCTCTGAATTTTAAATTTTTTTCGCAGAAAATTTTACAGTTTATTATGACTTTTTCAAATGTATGGAAGTTGTCAATTAAATATTTTAAACTTATTTTTAATAGAAGATAATTTAAAAATAATAATTTGTTTTAATTAATTAAATAAATAATTAATTTATGTATTAATTAATTAAATAATTAATTAAGGAATTAAAGAATTTTTCGTAAACTTTGTGAACTTCAATGCTGATCACTTTGCAATACAATACAAAAACGAATATTATTATAGTGGCATTAACCCCGTAAAGTTTTGAGGCCACATTGCATAATAAGGTTTTATGTACGCCAACTCACTTCAGTAACGTTGAAAGAACTAACTAGAATAATCCATTTATTTTTACCTTTTTTAAAATAAAAGTTTTAAAAATAAAAATTATTTAATAAAAGTTAATTTAAATTATACATTTTTTTAACTTTTGTCAATGCAATAAAAATTTTGAAAATATTTTTTTATTCACGAAGGTTTTTCTTGAAGTTTTTCATGAAATGCAATCAAAACTGCCTCAAAAATGCTGGAAATCCTCGAGATATGAGAAGATTCCAAGTCAGTGGCGGTTGATTGATGGATACCGAGTGGTTGATGGATACCGAGTGGTTGATGGATACCGAGTGATTGATGGATACCGAGTGATTGATGGATACCGAGTGATTGATGGATACCGAGTGATTGATGGATACCGAGTGATTGATGGTAGCTTGGTGGATGATGGAGAATTTATGATTGACTTCTTGTTTGTGATTGAATGGTTGTTGTGTGGATTGCTTCTTTATCATCCTCCCTCCTTCTCCTCTCTCCCCCCTTCCTTCCCCTCCTCTCCCCTTCTCTTCCCTCCCAACCAGGTAGCCATATCAGCCACTCCCAGCGTCGAAGGACCCTTACTAGCCTACTCCGACAACATGTTCGTGCACAACAATTCAAAACATGGCAGGAGAGCTCGCAGACTTGATCCGTCTGAAGCTGGTGGGTTGGGGAGTGAGTTGGTTTAAGCTGGTGGGTTGGGGAGTGAGGTGGTTTGAGTTGGTGGATTAGGGAGGAAAATTGAGTTGACTGAAAGGAAAAATTAATAATTAAATGAAAAAGGGTGATTTGGAGGAATGTGGTGATGGTTTGGGGGACGGGGTGGGGGGCAGTTGGAGGATAGAAAAGGGGTTGGAGCTGAGGATGAAACTAGGAAAAATAGATTTTGGGGATTTCAAAAAATGGTTCAAAACTGCGGGTTAAACAAAATAAAGTGTTTGAAAAAAGAAAAAAAGAAAAAAAAAGATTTGAATTTATAAAAGAAAAAAGGAAGAGCTGAGGCTGTGAAAGAGGTAACATGGAAAAAAAATTATTTAAAAAATGAGAGATTTTTCAGACAAAGTTGGATGAATAAGTGAGGAAAAATAAATTGAAAATTTGGTTAAAAGCAAAAATAAATGGAATGAATTGTGTGTGATGCTTTTATGAATAATAAATTCAAAGTGAATGGGTTTAAAGTATGACAAAAAATAAAATAAAAAAATTAAAAATAAAAATAAATAAATGAGAACTGAAACAAAATTGAAAAAGAAATTTAGAAAAACAAAACGAGATTGAATTAGTTGAGTAGTCGGTGGTGTAGATGGTTTGAGAAGGCAAATGACACAATTTGATGATTGCAACTACTACTACAAGTTCTATTGGTACTGATCTTTCTACCTTTACTGGACTATATACCATTGGCATAATTGCTAAAACTTACACCACAACCACTTTGATCATTTTAAAAACCTCACAAGCACCACAACTACACCATACCACCACACCATCACCACACCACACCCACCACCACACAACTACACCACCAAACCACCACCACCATCACACCACCACCATCACACCACTACACCACCACTCCCCCCCCCCCCCCAGTAACTCACCACAAGCTCATCGTCGGCTTTCGACCAAGCTACTCACACACTCACCACATGGCTTATATTTGTTCTCCAAATACCTCCATCGCTCCATCTTCTCTCATCTCGCCATATTAATTATCTCAGCATTTTCAAATATTTTTTATTCCTCGTGTCGGCTCTCAAGCTTTTTGGCTTTTATGATTTCATGGTAGTTTTCTTATATTTTATTTATGTTTTTATTTAAATTTTCTTGTTTTTATTTAATTTTTCTTGTTTTTATTTAATTTTTTTTGTTCTTATTTGATTTTTTCTCGTTTTTATTTATTTTTTTTTGTTTTTATTCAATTTTTTTTCGTTTTTATTTATTTTTTAAATATTTTTTTATTTTTATTGGATTGTTTTGTTTTTATTTATTTTTTGTTTTTTACTGAAAATAAATTATTATTTCCATTATTAGTTTGATTACTTTCTGCAAAAATAAAAATAAAAATAATAAAAATAAGATTAAGTTATTACAAAAAAATAATAAAAATAATAAAAAAAAAGAAAATTGAATTTAAAAAAATTAAAAGATTAATAAAAATGAGTAGAATAATAAAAAAAAAAGAATAAAAAAATGCTAAAAGTATAAATAAAATACAATACAATACAAATACGAATATTTTTATGGTAGCATTGACTCTGAGGAGTTACGAGGCCAATAATAGAAATAATAATAAAAATTATGAAAAATAATAAATACTAAAGTTATTAATAATTTAAAATTATCTTATCGCATATCAAAATATAAATAAAAACATTAATAATAGCAATAACAATAATAACAATAACAATAATAATGACAATAATAATAATAACAATAATAAAAATAACAATAATAATAACAATATTAATAATAATGTTTTTATTTTTGAAAACTGATCTTCCGTTGTGAGTTATTACGAGTATTAAATGTTTTTTTCTTATCTCACTACGGGCAATCTTTTCCAAATGGACCTTTTCAATGTAAAATGAAACAAAGTCAAATGAAAGCTTTATGGCTTTTTTTTAATTTTTTTTTTAAATTAAAAAAGGATTTTTATTTATTTTTCTCATTATTTTTTACATCAAAAATTTGAAAAAAAAAATTTTAAACGACAAAAAATTAAGTCCAACTTCCCGCACGAACATTCATTCATGCATAATTGTTTTAGCCGACACTTGTCCATTTTTTTCGTGACGGTTCTATATTTAGAAAAACTAAAAAAAAAAATTTTAATATAGAAAATTGCTATATTGAGATAGTTTAAAAAACCTTTTCCGAAGATTTAAACGTATTTTTTTTAGAAAAAAAAAAATATTTTTTTTTGTAAATTGAAAATATACATTCGGAAGGCATCAAAGTTTTGAAAATAGATTTTGAAACTTTTTATTTTATTTTTATCATCGGAATAGTCTTCAATGGAAGTAATTGAAACTTGAACTTATTAAAAACTAATTAAAAAAATTTAATCACAAAAATTTTAATTAAAAAAAATTAATTTAAAAAAATTAATTAAAAAAAATTAATTTAAAAAAATTAATTTAAAAAAATTAATAAAAAAAACTAAAGTAAAGAAAGCGCAAAATAGTTTTGAGTAAAACTGTTTTTGAATGAGTCGATAAAAACGAAAAAACTAACTTTTTTCAACTTTGAGGCAACCACAGCATGAAAGACGCATCGCCCTCATGTCTGCACCTAGCTACTTATCGGCCAAAAAAAAAGAAAAATTAAGAAAAAAAACAAATAAAAAAAATTGAGAAAAAAGCCTGAAGTAAAATAGAAAAAGAAAGTTAAAATTAAATAAAAAACAAAAAAATGATCAAAAAATTGGTAATTATTTGAATATATTACTAAATTGGGAGAAAAAAAAAGTCTTTTTTGTAAATTAACTAGAAAAAAATTCGCTCATTAATGAGTGTATAAAAAAATGAATAGTTGACTGAAAAAAAACTTTAGAATTT
This sequence comes from Branchellion lobata, assembly GCA_947562095.1. NCBI lineage: Eukaryota > Metazoa > Annelida > Clitellata > Hirudinida > Piscicolidae > Branchellion > Branchellion lobata. Next base: position 553,267 of record OX387252.1, on the reverse strand, counting down.
TGTTTTTAAAAAATGTTAAAAACAAAACTTTTGAGAAATTATGACGAAATAAACCAAAACAAAAAAAATTAAAATATATCGATTGGAGTTTTTATTATGAAAAACATGAACGGAAAAATAAAAAAAAATAAAAAAAACATATATGAATTTCTTTTGGGAAAAAAAGAAAAATTTGATACAAAACAATGATAATAAACCGTGGTTTGAAAAAAAATCGAAAAACGTGTGAAAACTTTGTAATCTGAAACGATAAAAAACTGATCAAAAACAAAAAAGTACAAGCAAAAATGAGTTTTGAAATTTTTTTTTATAAGTTTTTCAACATATTAAAAACTAAAAGTTATTATTTTCTAAACTAATTATTTTGGTGTATAAAAAAACGTGATAAAAACAAAAAATAAACGTGATAAAAACCAAAAATAAACGCGATAAAAACATAAATTAAACGTGATAAAAACAAAAATTGAACGTGAAAAAACAGGAAAACAACTCATAACAAGAATTTTTTCAAAACCAAAAAAAAACAATGAAACAAAGTCAGATCTCTTGGGATTGGACGATTTTGAAAGCGGGAGTTGCTATGGCAACGAAGCGATCAATGATTGGTCTAAGCCTGGAGGCGTCAATAAATGAGATGGATGGATGGATGCATGGATGAATGGATGCATGGATGCATGAAGTCATCGATGAATAGAGTCATGGATGCATGGAGTCATAGATGCATGGATGCATGGATGCATGGATGCATGGATGCATGGATGCATGGATGCATGGATGCATGGATGCATGGATGCATGGATGCATAGATGCATGGATGCATGGATGCATGGATGCATGGATGCATGGATGCATGGATGCATGGATGCATGGATGCATGGATGCATGGATGCATGGATGCATGGATGCATGGATGCATGGATAAATTAATTTAAATTACTTTTTAAATAATAAAATGAAACACTATTAAAAATTAAATGAATATTATTGAAGGTTGCACAAGAAGATACATTTTTTTGAGTTTGCTCTGTGTGTTTGTTTATATGTATGTTTTTTTGTGAATGTATAGGAAAAGATAAATGAATGAATCGGTTGATGAATTGACGGAGAAATGAATGGAAGAATGAATAGCTGGGTAGATGAATGGGTGGATGAATGAGTGGACAAAGGAATGGATGGATGATTGAATGGATGAATGAGTGAACAATGGAACGGATGGATGAATGAATGAATGAATGAAAGTAAAGATGATGGATGGATGGTTGAGTTCACAAATGAATGGATGAATGAATAGATGGATGGAAATATGAATGGATGGATGGAAAGATGAATGGATGGATGCATGAATGGATGGATGGAAAGATGAATGGATGGATGCATGAATGATTGCACAGATGAATGGATGGATGGAATAATGAATGGATGGGTGAATAAATGAATGAACAGATGGAGGGATGGATGAATAAACACATGGACGAAGAATAGGAAGCTGTTTTGCTGAATAAAAGACCTTTCTGTACTTCGGTTGTGGATGGAGATGATGAATGAAGTCGACTAGTAAAGCATATCACAGCGGCTATAAAAAATTCATAAAAAAACATTTTTATGAAAAAAAAAAAAATTTTGCAAATAAGTATTTTTATTTATGGGGGAAATATATCAGTAATTGAAAAAAAACTGTTAAAAAAGTGTACTGCAAAATTAATGAGTTTTAACAATGAAAAAAATTTCCGTGAAAAATAATTTTTTAAACTGATTCCTACATTGAAGGTTCATCTGAATGATTATCAGTAATGTGGCGTTAGTAACGTGAATGTCATAAGCCCTAATTTTTATTGTTTTTAAAAACATCGGTAGAAGCTCTGAAAGTTTTTCACAATTTAAAAAAAAACATTAAAAAAAAAATTTTTTTAATGAAAAAATGAATTTGAAAATCGTGTTTTAAATGAAAAAAACAAAATAAAAAATCAAATAAAAAATAAAGTTTGGACGGGTAAAAACATTGGATTGTGAATTGAAAACTCAACAAGCATTCTTGATTCTATTTCAAAACAATGGTCTCTCATTATCAATCTGCCACCTCTTCTCTAAGCCTTGAATTATTCACTTTCATCTCCCTTTTTTTTCATTATTTAAAATCTTTTTTCTTTTTTTTTTCTTTTTTTTCCAATTTACTCTTTTGTTTGTTTTTTTTACTCAATTTTATTAA
>OX387252.1:478561-546061 GCA_947562095.1 Branchellion lobata | reverse complement strand
ATCATTTATAAAATTAATATTCATTTTTATTATAATTTTTTTTTAATTACTTATTTTATTTTCTTTATTTATAAAATTAATATTCATATTGCATTGTGCTGTGAACGCCACAGGAAATCGTGTTGAAACGGGCTGCAGACCTGGCGGAGGCGTTGTACAGCATGCCACGACACCATCCCAGCCACCACAGCCACCACAGCCACAACCACCACTTGCACCAACAACAATCCTCCAACCGTTCCCCCCCCACTCTCAACAACGCCAACAATGCAGGCCTATTATTAGGTCAGTTGTTGTCTTTGTTGTTTTTATTGTCTTTGTTGTTTTTATTGTCTTTGTTGTTTTCTTTTTTTTCTTTGTTTATTTTCTCCGTTGTTTTTATTTTCATTTTGTTTCTATTGTCTTCGTTTTTTTTCCTTTTTTTTTGTTACCATTGTCATTGTTGTTTTTTGTTGTTTTATTGTATTTTTTTGTAGTTTTTTTTATTTTTTTATGTTTTTGTGACATCCATCTCAATTCTTTTGTCGCCTTGACACATCTTGAATGACTTTTTGTTGTTCTGTAAAGTGTTTTAACCATGTTTTCAAATGTTTTCACATGTTTTGTATTGTTTTTTTTAAAGTTGTTTGTATAATCAGTCAAACACCTTTTAATGTTTGCTTTTCCAGGTTCTATAGAACATTTTTTTCCAACCAAAATTTGACTGGAACTTTCCTAAGCTATATTTCTGGTGGTTGTATAAAATCAATGAGAAATTGTGAAGTTTGCAAGAATTTGTACCCTTACTTTTAAGTTTCATTAATTCGAAAAAAAAACTTCTTTGTTAGTTTGCAAACATGTTCACAAAAATTACTGAAAACTCATTAAAATTACCAAAGGTTTACTAAAATAAGTGAAAGTTTACAAAACTGTCGCTAGATCATCCCACATTATCCCAAGTTTAATCACTGCAACAGTCACTTTTTCACTCCTCTCTTCTATTGTGTTTCCTTCTCAAACAATGACACTCTTATCAATGTTATCATTTATGGATCACTTCTTTCGTCTCACTCAACCACACCTTCCATTTTCCAACTCTCTTGTTCCTATCACCTCCAACTTCTCTCGTTAGTCCTTCATTCCAGTAATCTTCAACAACTTCATCTCAATCTTCTCACATCTCATCTCAATCTTCTCACATCTCATCCCAATCCTCTCACAGCTCATCCCAATCCTCTCACAGCTCATCCCAATCCTCTCACAGCTCATCCCAATCCATCCCTAAAGTCCGACTTTTATAAATCCCACCCATTCTCATCCCAATTAATTCTACTCATCCCCCTCCAAAGTAACATTTTAAAAATCACACCCACTTTAATCAACCTTTCAAATCCCATTTCAACCTTCCATCCTAACTCAACCAACTTATTTCATCCTCAGATATTCAATCCAGCTGCCCACCATTTATTTTCTTTTTGTTTCAAATCCCAAAACAAAAGTGTTCCTTCATACTTCCCCATCCCATCCCAACCAAAACTTCATCTCCAACCTTCAAAATCCATCACAACCATCCACCCTAACTTTTCTTTCAACTCTCCAAACCTCACATTTCAACCTCCCTCTAAATTCATCCTAATTTTATCTCACCTCCTCTCAAAACCCACTCCAATTTTCTCACTCCCCTCCCCAATTCCACTTCATCCAACCCTTTCTCCAACTTCCATCTCACCCTCCCCCCTCTCAGGCGGTATATGCGGCACCATGCCCTCCTTCAACCCCTCCTCCAGCTCCTCTTACGCAGCAGTCACCCACCTCCACAACCAGATGGTGGAGATGGGAGGGGCAAACACCCAGTGGATTGACGAACCCCCATGGAATGCTCACCGCTACACCGCTTTCTCCTTCTGACCTTGTTGCTTTTGAACTTACGCTTTTTTTCTTTTTTTCAATTTTTTTTCAATAGTTTTTTTGTTTTTTTTAATAATTTCAAATTGTTTTTTCATTAGTTTTTCTTTTTTTTTCTTTTTCTTTATAAAGTTTTGCAGTGAATTTTTATTTTTCAATCAATTGTTTTTTTAACTCGTTTTCAAAAACATTTTCCATTTCATTCCCTTTTTCATTTTTCCGAACTTTTTCCAACTGTAACTTCTCAATAACCTCATTTTTCAATCCTATGTAAGGATAAAATGGGTTTGTGGTGGTTAAAAATGCGATGGTTGCTGTGCAGATGGAAAAATGAAGAAGGCAAAATTGAAATGAAAGTAAGCTAGGACTGAGAAAGAACTAGCCAGTGATAATTGGATGGGTGGTTAGAACAAGGGGTTGACGGGAAGGAAATAATGGATGGTTGTTTGTGTTTATCCAAAATGTGTACATCCTCCTGTGTGTGTACACCCTTCTGTGTGTGTACATTCTTCTGTGTGTGTACACCCTAATGTGTGTGTACATGTGTGTGTACATGTGTGTGTACATGTGTGTGTACATGTGTGTGTACATGTGTGTGTACATGTGTGTGTACATGTGTGTGTACATGTGTGTGTACATGTGTGTGTACATGTGTGTGTACATGTGTGTGTACATGTGTGTGTACATGTGTGTGTACATGTGTGTGTATATGTGTGTGTACACCCTCCTGTGTTATCTACACCCGTTTAAGACTTAATCACAAACGCAAAACTTTCATTCAATGACTCGAAGATTTGTATTATATACATAGAGACATGAAGATGCATACAACATGTACATACATACATATACATCCTCAAACACTCGTATAATCTCCTTTTATTTACTTTTGATTTGTATATACCGTATTTTAATACCGAAACATGGCGATGGAATAACCCATTATGCAGAGCTAGGTTTTATAACTCAAAACAAAACGCTGAATTTAAATCTGAAAACTGAAGTTTTTCAACGTATTTCCAAAAATTTCCAATTTTTGAAAAAATTATTTTTATTTTTTTATTATTGAATAATAATTTTGAAAAATAAATTTTCCAATCCAATCTGCAGCTGGTCCTCCATTCCTACTTAACATTAAACATTGTACCTCACTTTTTTCAGTTTTACTTTAAACCTTTTGGTGTGTAAAAAATAAAATTTTGTGTTTTAATATTCCGTGCCGAAAATTTATTTTTATTTATTTTTGAACTCAAAAAAACTCAATTTTTGTTTTTCAATATAAAAGTTTATTTTTATTAGAAGCTGTTTCGATTTTTCGTCACTTTTTTTTTATATTCAAATTGTTGATAAGCTTCAAATCGAAAAACAAAAATAAATTTTGCACGAATAACTTAGATTGGTTAATTCAAAAAAATGAAAATAAAGTTTTAAAAATAATTACATTCAACAATAGCTCATAATTTATTTTTCTAATTTTTTTTTAACTTCAAAAAAAATTTTTATCCAAAAAAATAACCACACCTGGATTATACTTTGAAAACTAAACTGAAACGATATTGAAACAATCAAAATTAAAACCAAACTATTTTTTTTTTCGACTGTAAAAAACGTTGCAAAAATCATTCCTCGTTTTTTTGTACATTCATAACTCCACCAAAGCAAATTAAGGTTGTGTGTCGGACGGAATACCAATTTTTGGCGACATTTTCATATTTTGTGTCTTTAAATATTAAATATTAATTATTAAGTATGCAATTATTGTACGGAATTGTAAATATTTCTCATTATTTTTCCAAAAAGCAAAAAATTTCTGACCACCTTGTTGCTTTCCTGCTCCCTCAAGGGAAACCACCTGATTAATGTGTTTATTGTTTTGATATTATTATTATTATTATTATTATCATTATTATTATTATTATTATTATTATTATTATTATTATTATTATTATTATTATTATTATTATTATTATTATTATTATTATTATTATTATTATTATTATTATTATTATTATTATTATTATTATTATTATTATTATTATTATTATTATTATTATTACTATTATTATTATTATTATTATTATTATTATTATTCTTCTTCTTCTTCTTCTTTTTCTTCTTCTTTTTCTTTATTATTACTTTTTCTTTTTGAAAAATGTTTTTTTGTTTATAATACTTCAGTTCGTATTATTGATATTTTATTTATTTTAGTCGGTTGAAACAACGATAAAAAATACCACAATCACAATCAACAACACTAACAAGAACAACAACAAAAACCACATTTGTTACAACAAAAGTAAGCTAAGGTTTCACAACAACAACAAATTGTAGCAACAAAAAAAATTGTAGCAACAACAAAAATTGTAGCAACAACAATAACAACATTGTCAACAACAACAACAATAAATTGTAGTAACAACAACAACATTGTCAACAACAACAACTTCAACAACAACATTGTCAACAACCAAAAGCTGTAGCAACAACAACAAGATTGTCAACAACAACAAGATTGTCAACAACAACAACAACATTGTCAACAACAACAACAACAACATTGTCAACAACAACAACGACAACAACAACATCATTGTCAACAACAACAACAACATAGAAAATTATGTTCCATCCAAAGGCATCACACCTTAACAAATATTTTTTCACAAAGCAATTGTTTACAAGGTGTTTATCACAAAGCAATCCTTCCACCTCACAATGCATTCCATTTCAATCTTAAAGCTAAATGGATGGATGGATGAACGGGTGGATGGATGGATAAACGGGTGGATGGATGGATGAACGGGTGGATGGATAGATGAACGGGTGGATGGATGGATGAACGGGTGGATGGATAGATGAACGGGTGGATGGATAGATGAACGGGTGGGTGGATGGATGAATGGGTGGATGGATAAATGAGTGGATGGACGGATGGATGGATGGATGGATAGACGGATGGATAGACGGATGGACGGATGAATGGAGGGATAGAAAGACTGGATGTATGAAAAACTATTGAGACGTTTGAGGGAATGATGGATGGAAAGTTTTCAAAGGAACATCGTCGGAAGACTGGCTTATGCCTCGCAAAGTTTTTCGCCAGTTTTAATATTAAATTCAAACATTTCAGAGTGAATTAATTATTTCGAAAACTGATTCGTTATTGTGCACAAGGTGGCAGCGGAAGTGGTCGATTGACTCCATTGATTTCATGGGTCTCCTCTAATTTATTATCGACTGCGCTCATAATTTAATTATGCTTGTCATTCTTATTTGTTTTGTTACCATTATTATTATTATTATCATTTTTATTATTATTATTATTATTATTATTATTATTATTATTATTATTATTATTATTATTATTATTATTATTATTATTATTATTATTCTTCTTCTTCTTCTTCTTCTTCTTTTTATTATTATTATTATTATTATTATTATTATTATTATTATTATTATTATTATTATTATTATTATTATTATTATTATTACTATTATTATTATTATTATTATTATTATTATTATTATTATTATTATTATTATTACTATTATTATTATTATTATTATTATTATTATTATTATTATTATTATTATTATTATTATTATTATTATTATTATTATTATTATTATTATTATTATTATTATTAGTATTATTATTATTATTATTATTATTATTATTATTATTATTATTATTATTATTATTATTATTATTATTATTATTATTATTATTATTATTATTATTATTATTATTATTTTTATTTTTATTTTTATTATTATTATTATTATTATTATTATTATTATTATTATTATTATTATTATTATTATTATTATTATTATTTTTATTATTATTATTATTATTATCATTATTATTATTATTATTTTTATTATTATTATTATTATTATTATTATTATTATTGTTATTTTTATTATTATCATTATTATTTTTTTTTTAAATTTATTATTATAATTATTATTACTATTATTTTTATTTTTATACTAATAGCAAAAATAATAATAATAAAAATAAAAATAAAAATAATTATAATCATAATAATAATAATAAGAGTAATAATAATAATAATAAATAAAAAAAAAACAATAATAACCATAATAATAATAATAAAAATAATTATAATTATCATCATCATCATCATCGTCATCATCATCATTTTTATTATTGTTATTATTTTTATTGTTATTATTATTTTTATTATTATTTTCATTGTTATTGTTATTATTGTTGTTCCATTATTTATAAGAAAAATTTAAAAAAACAATGAAAATAGGAATAATGATAATAATAATTGGAAAAATAAGTATTAAAATAAAATAATAAATAATAATAACAATAATAATAAGTTTATATTTAATGTTCATATTATTATTGTCTCATTTTCAATTATTTTCACTTGTTTTGTTTTATTCATCACCCATTAAAATGTTTTTTTTTAATTTTTCTCATTAACTTTAAATTATTTTGAAATGTTTTTTCTAAAAAATCTCAATTATTACACTGAGATCTTGGTAAACCTTCAAACCTTTCGACGATTTTGTTACAATGCTCCTTTGCCTCTGTTCATTTCCTTCCAAAACTTTATTTCAAAATTGATTTTCAAGTTAAAAAGTAGGAAAACATAACGAGGGAGCTATCTTCTCTTATCGATTATTATTACTTTATGTACCATTCCATGTCGTCAATTTATTTTTCCATTTTGTAATTGAGTCATTCAAAATAAAACGCCATTACTCTGTTTTTGTTTGAAAATTTTTCAAAATTTTAATTTTTTTAAATATAAACATAACCAAAAAAAGGATTTTTTTTTTAAATTTTTGAAATAAATACAGCAAATGTTGGACGTAATCAAAAGAATATGAGAATTTTGCCTGAAGAAAAAACAAAAAATTGACGAAATGACGAATTTGAAAAATAAATTTGAAAAAAAACTTTCATTTAATGAAAAAAAAAAGATTTTGCTTAATTTTGCAAACCATGGACAATTGTATCAACCGTGGAAAGAAGGAAGGCAGGTGAAAAACCCAAAAACGCCATCAAAAACCCTGTAGTCTTCAGATTTCGCCAGCCTCATTCTTTTGCTTCTCCGCTTTCTCTTGAACTTGTTTTGTTTCAAAACGATATTTTCTTTTTTTTTTTCTTTTAAAGTTTTGAGAAAAATTATTTGGAAAATAAAGTTATTGTGTTTTTTTGAATTTTTCCTTGCAATAGTAGAATTGTTTTTTATATAATAACTACCAGTTTTGTATGAGTTTTTATTTGAACATACAAATCATGCGCACGTTTTTTTGAAGTTTTTTTTTTACGGAATCTTTTTGCAGAACGTCTGAAAAACGTGTGAGGAGAGATTATTAACAATTATCAATACAAACAATGGGATGGTATTATTATAAAGAAAATAACTTCACAAAAGCGGGAAGGTGTGTGGAAGGTGAGGTGGAGAGCTTATTAGTCTCATTGGAGACGAACACTTGATTTCAAATCTTTGAATCTGTCCTTAACACGAAATGTTTTTCGACAGTTATCACTATTATATCATACTATAAACAAATTAGTTTAGTTTTCTGATATAGATATCAACACGTACGCACATAAACACACACATAAACACACATACACACACACACACACACACACACACACACACACACACACACACACACACACACACACACACACACACACACACACACACACACACACACACACACACACACACACACACACACACACACACACACACACACACACACACACACACACACACACACACACACACACACACACACACACACACACACACACACACACACACACACACACACACACACACACACACACACACACACACACACACACACACACACACACACACACACACACACACACACACACACACACACACACACACACACACACACACACACACACACACACACACACACACACACACACACACACACACACACACACACACACACACACACACACACACACACACACACACACACACACACACACACACACACACACACACACACACACACATACACGGATAGAACGCAAAGCATATATTCAGAGTAACCTAGAGGGAATTCGGACAAAGAAAAAATTTCTGGCGGAAAATGAAAAATTACTCAGCTTTGGACCATTCATTGATCGCTTCTCAGTAGTTTGGTTGTTAAAAAAGAGGAGAGGGTGATGGGGGATGGATGATGGATGATGGATGATGGGGGATGGATGATGGGGGATGGATGATGGGGGATGGATGATGGGGGATGGATGATGGGGGATGGGGGATGGGTGATGAAGGATGGGGGATGGGTGATGGGTGATGGGTGATGGGGGATGGGTGATGGGTGATGGGTGATGGGGGATGGGTGATGGGGGATGGGGGATGGGTGATGGGTGATAGGGGATGGGTGATGGGGGATGGGTGATGGGTGATGGGTGATGGGTGATGGGTGATGGGGGATGGGGGATGGGTGATAGGTGATGGGGGATGGGTGATGGGTGATGGGGGATAGATGATGGGGGATGGGTGATGGGTGATGGGTGATGGGTGATGGGGGATGGGTGATGGGTGATGGGTGATGGGTGATGGGTGATGGGTGATGGGGGATGGGTGATGGGTGATGGGGGATAGATGATGGGGGATGGGTGATGGGTGATGGGGGATGGGTGATGGGTGATGGATGATGGGGGTTGGGTGATGGGTGATGGGTGATGGGTGATGGGGGATGGGTGATGGGGGATGGGTGATGGGTGATGGGGGATGGATGATGGGGGATGGGGGATGGATGATGGGGGATGGATGATGGGGGATGGGTGATGGGGGATGGGGGATGGGTGATGGGGGATGGGGGATGGGGGATGGGGATGGGTGTTGAAATAAATATATATGTATTGGAAATTAAAGTAATGTAAAAATATTGTGAAAAAACAAAAAAGTCTAAATGGCAATTTTACTGACAAACCAGACTTGAATGAAAATCAAACAAAACTAAAATCGTTTCGAAATCAAACCTGATATTGAGCAAATCTTGAGATGCAATTTGAAAACATTGAAAGACCGCGGCGAGCACAAATGATGCGATGGTTATCGATGGAGTCAATAACGAACCACTAACATCACCACAACTCCTAAATTAGTTCTCGGACCGGAAAGTTATTTTTAAAAATCTAAAACTTCTGTTGAAAATTTTTCAAAGTTTAAAAAAAAAATTTTATTTGTTTTTTTTTGTTTTTTTTTTCGTATTTACAAAATATTTGCTTTCAAATTTTTTTGAATTTATTTTTGAAGGGGTGAAAAAAAATGAATATTTTAAAAACAGTTTTTTTATATTCCACCCTTCTAGTCAGGGCTCCATCAATCAGACCACAGAACCTTACGAAATCTCAACTCTTGCACGCTTTCCAAAAATTTTTTCCACTCGAAAAAAAAAATTTACGTTTTTAACATTCAAAATGCCTCTTATCGCAACGCCGTGGCATTTTATCTTTGTTTCTCCAGTATTCCAACTTTTTTCGTTTTTTGTATGTCTTTCTCATACAAATCATTTTTATTTTAAGCTTCAGTTTTTTATTTTTCACTTTTTCTTCCTTCTTATTGGAGCTTCCAGCCAGCGAATCTATAATGATTATAGCCCACGAGTCTCTTCTCAAAGGTTTTTTCACTCATTTTAAGAGTTTCAATACATACCGAACAAGCAATTACATCATGATGGTACAAATACAAATACAAATACAAATACAAATACAAATACAAATACAAATACAAATACAAATACAAATACAAATACAAATACAAATACAAATACAAATACAAATACAAATACAAATACAAATACAAACACAAATACAAAGACAAATACAAATACAGATACAAACACGAATACAAATAAAAATACAAATACAAATACAAATATTATTATAGTGGCATTAACCCCGTAGAGTTTCGAGGCCACATTCACCAACATTCAATCGGACCCACACTCAAAGCACCTTGGTACCACCTTAATCCTCTTTCACTACTCACCAATTGACGAATAAGAAGACTTTCACGCCCATTTCACATGATTCACCCATCCCCATCAACCACCCACCCCATCAACCACCCATCCTCACCAACCAACCATCCCCATCAACCACCCAGTCTCATCAACCACCCACCCCATCAACCAGCCACCTCATCAACCACCCACCCCATCAACCACCCACCTCATCAACCACCCACCCCATCAACCACCCACCCCATCAACCACCCACCCTCATTAACCACCCACCCCATCAACCACCCACCTCATCAACCACCCACCTCATCAACCACCCACTCCATCAACCACCCACCCCATCAACCACCCACCCCATCAACCACCCACCCCATCAACCACCCACCTCATCAACCACCCACCCCATCAACCACCCACCCCATCAACCACCCACCCCATCAACCACCCACCTCATCAACCACCCACCCCATCAACCACCCACCCCATCAACCACCCATCCCCATCAACCACCCACCTCATCAACCACCCACCACATCAACCACCCACCCCATTAACCACCCACCTCATCAACCACCCACCTCATTAACCACCCACCTCATCAACCACCCACCCCATCAACCACCCACCTCATCAACCACCCACTCCATCAACCACCCACCTCATCAACCACCCACCCCATCAACCACCCACCCCATCAACCACCCACCTCATCAACCACCCACCCCATTAACCACCCACCCCATCAACCACCCACCCCATCAACCACCCATCCCCATCAACCACCCACCTCATCAACCACCCACCACATCAACCACCCACCCCATTAACCACCCACCTCATCAACCACCCACCTCATTAACCACCCACCTCATCAACCACCCACCCCATCAACCACCCACCTCATCAACCACCCACCTCATCAACCATCCACCCCATCAACCACCCACCTCATCAACCACCCACTCCATCAACCACCCACCCCATCAACCACCCACCCCATCAACCACCCACCCCATCAACCACCCACCTCATCAACCACCCACCCTCATTAAGCCTTTTCCCCCTCCATCCACCCTCGGCTCATGTTCTTAAGCAGGTTTCTTGTCATTCTTTCCAGCTTACTCGCATTATCCTCCTTATCATCATTACACCATGCTGCCTCCCTTTCATTGCCTGTCGTTGTCATAATCAAAAAATATGATTTATACATACAAAACATCGCTTCGCTAACACATACGAAAGTGTGTGTACTTTTTTGTTTACGGTATGCTAGATACATTATAGGTAAATATATACATATATATGTATGTATATCTCTATATATATGTATATACACATATGTATATGTATGTATGTTTGTATTGTCTACTATGATCATTATCATCACCATCACCGTTGACATCTCATCATAACCTTCTCCTAGTTATTTTTTATTTAAATTTTATTTTTATTTCGTTGTTTTTTTCATTTTTTCATGTATATATTTTTTATGTTTTTATTCTTACTGTTTTTTTTATAATCTTTTGTTCAATATTTCCATCTTTGTTTTTTTTTTCAACATTTTTTTATCATTTATTTTTTCCTAATTTTTTCATTTTTTCCATTTTATAATATTTTTTCTAATTTAATTTTTTCATTATTTTATTTAATTTTTATTCCCATAATTCTCGAAACTACCATCACAAAGGGGGCCAACACGACCACTTCAAGCGCCACAGCCACTCATTCAATTTCCGGTTGACCTTTCACCACCACAATATTTCGACTTTAATTTTTATCGTTTCCTCATTCTTCAATTTTCCATTCATCCTCCGTCGGTGCATTCATTCACTGTTGGTGCATTCATTCACCGTCGGTGCATTCATTCACTGTTGGTGCATTCATTCACCGTCGGTGCATTCATTCATCGTCGGTGCATTCATTCACTGTTGGTGCATTCATTCACCGTCGGTGCATTCATTCATTGTCGGTGCATTCATTCATCGTCGGTGCATTCATTCATCGTCTTTCCCATTCATCACCCATTCATTCATTCTTTCATTCGTGAGTTCATACATTTCTTTTGTTTTCATTCAAATTTTATTTCAAAATATTTGTTCCTACTTCACAAACCTATCATTCCATCTCTCCCTTCCATCCACCTTCTTGTCCAACCACCCACAATATCAACCATTCATCTATTACTCGAAATCCATTCACCAATTCTTTGCCACATTCATATTTTCACTAATCATTCTCTCACCATCTATTTCACCCAATCCTTCAACAATCCATTCACCCACCGAATTCACCAACCCATGCACGCATCTATCCATTCATCCACGCATCCATCAATTTACCAACTCATGAACTTATCCATGAATTGATTCATGCCTTATTCCATGCATGCATCCATCCATCTACACATCCATCAGTTCACTTACTCCTGCCTGCATGAATGCATCCATGCATCTATTGATTCATCTAACCATACAAGACAGTACAATAAAAATACGAATATTATTCTAGTGGCATTAACCCCGTAGAGTTTCAAAGCCACCACCCACTATGCATTCATCCGTGCATTCATCCATGCATTCATCCATGCATTCATCCATGCATTCATCCATGCATTCATCCATGCATTCATCCATGCATTCATCCATGCATCCATCCATGCATCCATCCTGCCACAATAAAGCACAGTCATGCGAGGCTTAGTAATGCATCAGGCAGCCAAGCGTATAACACAACGCTCTCCATATGAATCACACAGCTAATTTTCTTTGTGCATTTTTACAATTATTTATAAAAAAATAAAAATAACGAAAAATATTCTTTTAAGTTTTTTCAATGGTGGTTTTTATTCCTCCTATGCCTCCTTCTGTGTGTGTGAATTTCTTATTAACTTGTTACTTTCGTGAATAGCTTGAGAAATATTTTTAATGTTTTTTTTATTTATTTTTAATGTTTTTTATTTATTTTTAATGAATAAAACATTTTTTATTTTTTCATAAATCAAGTTATTTCCATGTGGGCAATTGGTTGTAGCCATTCCATCATAAGCATTCTAATCTAATCTAATCTAATCTAATCTAATCTAATCTAATCTAATCTAATCTAATCTAATCTAATCTAATCTAATCTAATCTAATCTAATCTAATCTAATCTAATCTAATCTAATCTAATCTAATCTAATCTAATCTAATCTAATCTAATCTAATCTAATCTAATCTAATCTAATCTAATCCAATCTAATCTAATCTAAGCTAATCTAATCTAATCTAATCTAATCTAATCTAATCTAATCTAATCTAATCTAATCTAATCTAATCTAATCTAATCTAATCTAAGCTAATCAGCTCATTTATTTAGCGCTGATTCCACACTGTTCAAGAACGTTCTGCTACGAACTGTTTGAAGAGCAAAGTTTTGAGGGCTTTGAGAAACGAAAGTAGGAGAAATATTCTGAAATGAAACTCAAAGATCAATTATTGGAGAATTGAACAATAAAAATAATTCGGAACCTCCATTAAAAAAATATTCCTGAAATTATCAACAAATTTTTTAACATTTTTACTTTTAAATCACTCCATAAAATTTTATTTTTTAAAAGGAGACTTCACGAAATAATTTATAAAAAAATAACATTTGTTTTTATTACTTTTGCAAACAAATGTTTGAACCACATGAAAACTAGTGATGAATTTCCGTTTTTTTTAATAAAAGAAAAAAAATCTTAAAAAACAGAAAAAATGTAATTTATAAACTTAATTTTTATAAAAAATATTTAAAAAATAAGTTAAATTTTTTGAAAATTTTGAAAAATAGTTGAAAATGAAATATTTAATAATAAAAATTATTTAAAAAAATAAATTTTTAAATTTGGTGTAATAGTTTTATTTTGGCTTTATGCCTTTTTTACACTTATTTTATTTCTTGTCTTTTTTTTTGAAATTAAAACCACCAACTTGCAGAAGAAAAAAAACAAAAAAAGTAATAAAAAAAAAATTAAAAACAAAACATTGGACTCGAAATGAAATTTCTGTTTCAACTCTTTTAGTCCAAAATTCTTGTGAAATGTTTCATGCTGATAAATTATTTTAAAATCTTCTGTTGGATTTTCAGAAATAGGATTATGGCCTCAAAACTTCACGGGTATGGCCTCAAAACTTCACGGGGTTAATGCCACTATAATAATATCCGTGTTTGTAATTGTAATTTTAATTACAATGAAAACAATTTTTTTGAAATAAAACTGCAAAAATTGGAAAAAAATTAAATTTATTTTTTTTAATATCATTTTTTAATACTTCCGAAATGTAGTTATACAAAAAAAAATTCTGAAAAATCATTTTGTTACACTAAAAAAATTTTTTTAATAAAAAAATTTTTTTGATAAAAAGTTTTTTTAAATAAATTAATTTTAACTTATAAAAAAATATGTATGACTTCAAAAAACTTTTTTTGCGTTTAAAAAATGAAAACTGGATGTTAGAAAATTTTTCAATGGAATTTATTGTTTGTTAACCCAATTGAGTCAACAAAAATAAAAACAAAATGTGACATTGACACTTTCACTGTGTCACCAATTCCAACCAAGCTGTCAACCATCTCAAAAGTTGCAACCAACCGAACCCAACCAGACAGCCTATCTCAAACACACCAACCGAACTCAACAAACCAACCTATCTCAAAGACACCAACCAGGCCCAACCTGCCAACCTATCTCAAAGACATCAACCAGGCCCTAACATATCGATTGAACAAATTCGTCAGATGCATCAAATACACCAACAACCATTCTATTAATCAAAACAACAACTAAACTGAAACCACATCACAGCCACACCACACCTCAGCCACACCACAACCACACCACACCACAGCCACACCACAATCACACCACAATCACACCACACCAAAACTACACCAAACTACAACTACACCACACCACACCAGAACTATACCACCAACAACCACACCAAACTACAACTACAGCCACACCACGCCACACCAAGCTAAACTACAACCACACCACACCACACCACAGCCACCAACAACCACACTACAGCCACCAACAACCACACCACACCACACCACACCACACCACAACCACACCACAGCCACCAACAACCACACCACACCACACCACACCACAACCACACCACAGCCACCAACAACCACACCACACCACACCACACCACAACCACCCCACAGCCACCAACAACCACACCACACCACGAACAGCCACAGCAGTCATCAATCCCTCTAAATTATTGACGCCCACAGTATAAACAGCAAATTTAAATTATGTCCGCACTCTTACGACCCTTTCACCTTCGCCAATCTATCCGCCAATATGACGTCACACCCACCTGAGTCTCACGTGACCCCTGACCCCACCAATCACGAATCACCAATGCCAGTCTTTCTCTATCACTCCCTAAACTCTTTTTTTATAATTGAATATTAGATTATTTTGTTTTCAACTGTTGCTGGTGTTGAGAGCTGCCTGTTTTGTTTTTTTATTTATTTTTTTTATTTTAAATTTTTCTTTGTTTCGCGTATTTTTTTATGCCATTTTGTTTTATTGTGTTTTATCACACGTTTTATTTCATGAATAAAAAATAAATATTTTGGATCTTTGGTGCTTTTTAACTCTGGATATCTTCATTTTCCCCTTTTTTTTAAGTAACAAAAAAATTATTTATTTCAATAGTTTTTTCCTCTTTTTTTGTTTTTATTTCAAAAATATTTCTTCGTTATTGTACAAATTTACAAAAAATGTATAAAAACTTTAAAAAGAAAAAAAAAATAAATAAAAATAACTTGAAAATTGGAAAATAAAACAAAAAACAAAAAAAAACAAAAAAACGAAAAAATCGGATAAAAATACATGGTTATTGAAGTGACCAGTTTCGAAACCACAGCCACACTAGATAGAAATTTGAAGGTGCCAACGCCACTTGAACGAAGGGTTTTGTTGTGGGATTAATACCACAAATCCTACAACAAAAATCTCTCAAACTTTTCATATCAAACTAAAAATATTTTGTAAAAACGTTTTGAAAAATTAATAAAAATTATTTTTGAAAAAATAGAATAAAAATTCAAAAGATATTTTTGAAAACTTTTAAAAAGAAAAAAACTTTGAAGAAAACTCAGCTACCATCCAGAGCCTCAATGCATCATTCAGAACTGCTATGGAAAAAGTTGTGTTAATCGGAAGAAGTCGCTTTTTATTCTTTTTTTCTATCCATTCCTTCTTCCATCCATCCTTCCTTTCATCCATTCCTCTTTCCATTCATCCCTCCTTCCATCCATCCCTCCTTTCATCCATTCCTCCTTCCATCCATTCCTCCTTCCATCCATTTCTTCTTTCCATCCATTCCTCCTTCCATCCATCCCTCCTTCCATACATCCCTCCTTTCATCCATTCTTCCTTCCATCCATCCATTCCTCCTTCCATCCATTCCTTCTTCCATCCATTCCTCCTTTCATCCATTCCTTCTTCCATCCATTCCTTCTTCCATCCATTCCTTCTTCCATCCATTCCTTCTTCCATCCATTCCTTCTTTCCATCCATTCCTCCTTCCTTCCATCCATCCCTCCTTCCATCCATCCCTCCTTCCATCCATCCCTCCTTCTATCTGTTATTTTTTTCATTGTATTCTTTTTTTTTCTCTAAATTGTTAACTTCACCAAAGGATTGTTGTGGCGTTGTGGTTGTTGTGGTTGTTGTGGCGTTGTGGTTGTTGTGGTTTTTGTGGTTGTTGTGGTTGTTGTAGCGTTGTGGTTGTTGTGGTTTTTGTGGTTGTTGTGGTTGTTGTAGCGTTGTGGTTTTTGTGGTTGTTGTGGCGTTGTGGCGTTGTGGTTGTTGTGGTTGTTGTGGTTGTTGTGGCGTTGTGGTTGTTGTGGTTGTTGTGGTTGTTGTAGCGTTGTGGTTTTTGTGGTTTTTGTGGTTGTTGGGGTTGTTGTGGCGTTGTGGTTGTTGTGGTTGTTGTGTTTGTTGTTGTGGTTGTTGTGGTTGTTGTGGTTGTCGTGGCGTTGTGGTTGTTGTGGTTGTTGTGGTTGTTGTGGCGTTGTGGTTGTTGTGGTTGTTGTGGCGTTGTGGTTTTTGTGATTTTTGTGGTGGTTGTGGTTGTTGTGGCATTGTGGTTGTTGTGGTTGTTGTGGCGTTGTGGTTGTTGTGGTTGTTGTGGTTGTTGTTGTGGTTTTTGTGGTTGTTGTGGTTGTTGTGGTTGTCGTGGCGTTGTGGTTGTTGTGGTTGTTGTGGTTGTTGGGGTTGTTGTGGCATTGTGGTTGTTGTGGTTGTTGTGGTTGTTGGGGTTGTTGGGGTTGTTAACTTCACCAACGTTTTTTTCAATTTTTCATTTTTTCCTTTTTTCATCCATTCTTTATTTTCTACTTTTTTTTCATTCATTCACTGTTTTCTTTTCTCATTCATTCATTTTTTAATTATTTTTTTTTTAATTTCTTCTCTCGTCCCTCCCTCTTTCGTCATTTTTATTGCACTCAACTTATTATTAATCAGTTTTAATTTTTTTTTAAAGTTGAAAAAATATTTTCTGAAAAAATTGTTCAATTTTTAAAATTAATATTTTTTTCTAACAACTTATCAGTAAAATTGTTTATTTTGATGATAAAATGGTTAAAATAACTTATTTATTAAAACGAATGGATCGCCTCAATCCCAATAACCACATATTTTAATTTATTTGATAACCATAAATATTATAAAAATAATAATAAAAAAAAACCCCACAAAAATAAAAAAATACGCCGATAAAAGAACATAACGACTTGTTTCTCACTAAACGCCATACAGAGTACTCACACCGCCATCCGATCGATTTCCATATCGGTCTTGAGAATCGGTTTGATCGAAGGAGCTTCAAGCATGCACCCAAGCGGCTCAAGATCGACCAGGCGTGACGTGAAGCTTCGATCTTGGAGCTCCAGCCTTCTGCCTTCTGTGGTCTATTTAATAAAAAATCAATTTTAATTTTCTTTAATGATCGCTGCTGATAATTAAGTTCGGTTCGTGTCTATAAAAGCAGGCACGGTTGAGGCAAACAGACAGGGTAATAACTGGCTTATTATTCGAATCAAAGGTTCGGAAATAAGTTTTTGTTTGAAGTTATTTATCAAATAATATTTTTATCATTTTTTAATGTTTTACTCTAGTGATTGTAAATTTTTTAAATTGTTTGAATGTTAAGGTTTAGAATTAAGTAACTATATAAAATAAATTACACCAAACCGAAAAACAATTTGTAAAAAATCTTTTTTCAAAAACTTAAAAACTCAAATTTTTTTCTAAGTGAAGTTTGAAAAACTGTTTAAACTAAAATTTAAAACTTTTATAATTCATTCGACAGATGGCAAGCTTCAAAATGCAAGGGCTTATGCTCCTGCTGGTCGCACTTTGTGCATCAGCCTCAAAACCAGAAATCGTTGGAACCCAAAAACTGTGAGCATTGTCCAAACTTGAACCTTCCTTTTTCATTCTTCCTCCACTACAATCTCATCTTTCCGTGCCTTCTTCAAAAATCATTTTATAATTTTTCTAACTCTCATCTGCCCTAACTCTCTACTACTTCCCTCAATTCTTTCTTTTAACTTTTCAGTTTTCTACACACCATCATTTGCCCCTCCCCCCCCCCCCCTTTTAATTCCCCCCCCCCCCCCTTTTAATCCCCCCCCCCCTTTTTAATTTCCCCCTCCCCCTGTTAATTCTCCATCCACCCCCCCTTTTAATTCCTTTTCCACCATCTCCTCCAGGTCTTACTCCGTTGTGACCAGTCAAATGATCGTGCCAGGAAATGAATTTTTGGTTCACTTGAACCTCTTCAACGTTGTCAACTCCACCCTCTACAAGGGAAAGACCTTCGGTAAGTGGGAAAAACCACCATCGCTACCACCACCACCACCACCATCGCTACCACCACCACCACCACCACCACCACCACCACCATCGCTACCACCACCACCACCACCATCGCCACCACCACCACCACCACCACCACCACCACCACCACCACCACCACCACCGCCACCGCCGCTACCACTGTTACCACTTCCATTGAAAGCTACTACCAAATCCACCACAAACGCCGCCCTAGGATATTTAAAAGCATCACTACACACCATCACTTTCACAGAAAAACCAATTGAGAATGTGGAGGGAAACAAATTCCCATCAAAGGACCACAGCATCAACCTCAACATCACTGTCGAGGGTCTGGTGTCCTACTACCACAACCTCAAGATCAAGGTTGACAAGGTCCCCAAGAGTGAGTCACCCTTTGTTAAACTTTTCCACTCAGTACTCACTCATCTACTATCTTTGGCCCATCATTCACTCACTTACTGAGTTGGTCTCATCATCTTCATACAGTGCTTCTTCATTAACCACTGTTTGTCCACCACTCATTCATCCAACTTCCACTTTTCCAGTTTTATCTCAAAAACTCACCTTCATCAATTGACCTCCACCCAACCCATCCCTACCCAACCCATCTCTTCCCAACCCACCTCCACCCAACCCATCTCTACCCAACCCATCTCCTCCCAACCCATCTTCTCCCAACCCACCTCCACCCAACCCACCTCCACCCAACCCACCTCCTCCAACCCACCTCCACCCAACCCACCTCCATTCAATCCTATAGTTTTATTTGAGCTTCCACTAGTCATCGCTTCTTTCTTTCTTCCACAGACGTTTCTGAGATCATCAAGTTCATCGTTCCTGAGACTCCAGCCATCAGAGATGCTCCTCTGAACAGGAGATCAGACTTCTTGAACCCCATCAGAAACAGGACTGTTGTCATCAGTGCCACCAACAACTTCAACTTCAACCACACCGTGTGTCTGCCCGTGGTCGAAAGGAAGGTCCATTCCGTTCTCATCACCGACAAAATGCACTACCTCAAGGGAGAAACCTGTAAGAAGGGAAGGGGGTGGCGTGGTTGGGTGGGTGGGAATTTGTGGTTGGGTGGAAAGCTCATGGGTGAATGGGGAATTCATGGTTGAATGGGGAATTCATGGTTGAATGGGAAATTCATGGTTGAATGGGAAATTCATGGTTGAATGGGAAATTCATGGTTGAATGGGAAATTCATGGTTGAATGGGAAATTCATGGTTGAATGGGAAATTCATGGTTGAATGGGAAATTCATGGTTGAATGGAGCATGTCGGTTGGATAAAAACAAAGAATTTCACAATGGATAAAAGTGGAATCAGATAAACAGTAAATGAAAAAAAAGAGAAAATGATGAAAAAGAAAGGAATGCTCATTTCATAGAAATTTATATTTATGTTTATTCATATAAATTAAATATATATATTTTTTTATTTTCATTTTTTAATCTTTATTCATTTAAAAAAATATTATTAATTAATAAAATCCATTTTATTGACTTGCTTCCGCAGTGAAGCTGGCTGCTTTGTGCCACTACTCCGACATGAAGCCATACAAGGGCCCAGTCAACATCACTCTCTGGGTGGGCTGCCTATGATCAAAATAATGAAATAATAATAACTAGTATTAAAAATGAAAATCAAAATTTTAATTTATACAAATAACAATATCGAGATTAATAATAATAATAACAATAATAACAATAATAACAATAATAATAATAATAACAATAATAATAATAATAATAATTATTATTATTATTATTCTCAGAACCCAAGAGGAATCGAAGTCACCAAGTTTAGATTTGACAGGTCCCCCAACGGTAAATACCACAATAATAATAATAATAATAATAATAATAATAATAATAATAATAATAATAATAATAATAATAATAATAATAATAATAATAATAATAATAATAATAATAATAATAATAATAATAATAATAATAATAATAATAATAAGAATAATAATAATAATAATAATAATAATAATAATAATAATAATAATAATAATAATAATAATAAAAATAATAATAATAATATAATAATAAAAAATTAAATAAAAAAAATAATAATAAATAATAATAATAATAATAGTAATAATAATAATAATAATAATAATAATAATGCAAAATATTAATAAAAAAACAGTGAATGGTAATAATAATAATAACAATAACAATACTAATGCGAATTATTATTATTATTCATATTCTTTTAAACATACAGGAATCATCGTTAGAGATCTCAAGATTGACAACACTTTCCCTACTGGACTCTGCAACATCAGCCTTGACATCAAGGTTCGTATTATTTCTATTTTTATCATTTATTGAATAAATTTTATTATTTCTATTTTTATCATTTATTGAATAAATTTTATTATTTCTATTTTTATCATTTATTGAATAAATTTTATTATTTCTATTTTTATCATTTATTGAATAAATTTTTTTATTTCTATTTTTATCATTTATTGAATAAATTTTATTATTTTTTTGTTAATAAAAATATTTAATTTTTTTAGTTCTTTTTATTATTATTTATTATTATTATTACTATTATTCAGGGAGAAATCGTCAACAAGACCATCTTTGTTTCACACGAAGGTTACGATCTTCACTGTTTCACAATGTATCCTTTTGTATAGTATTATCTTAACAACAAAAAACTGACCCAACCTATCATAACCACCAACAACCACCAACAACCACCAACAACCACCAACGACCACCAACGACCACCAACAACCACCAACGACCACCAACGACCACCAACAACCACCAACAACCACCAACTACCACCAACGACCACCAACAACCACCAACGACCACCAACGACCACCAACAACCACCAACGACCACCAACGACCACCAACAACCACCAACAACCACCAACTACCACCAACGACCACCAACAACCACCAACGACCACCAACGACCACCAACAACCACCAACAACCACCAACAACCACCAACGACCACCAACAACCACCAACGACCACCAACAACCACCAACGACCACTTCTCTGCCAACAGTGAAGAAGAACTTCGATGTGAAAGTGGTTGTGCCATCCCACATCGCTGTCCACGTCAACGATGAGTCAAAGTCCAACGACCTCAAATGCGCCCTCGAAGCTTTGTAAGTTGGTGTGGCTGTGGTGGCTGTGCAGAAGTGATTGTTGTGGCTATGGTGGCTGTGCAGAAGTGATTGTTGTAGCATTGTGGTTGTGGTTGCTGGGGCTATAATTCTTGTTTTTGTAGTAGTTGTAGTTGTTGTTTTTGTGGCTGCTAAGGTTGATGTAGCTATGGAAACTCCCAGTCATGAGAAGAACATCAGAAAATAACAATTTTTCAAATTCCTTCCACTAACTACCACCACCACCCTCCCCACCCCCCCCCCCCCCCCCAGCTACCCAAGCGGTATGCCAGTGAGAGGATTGGTGCAGATCAAACTTTTGGTCAGAAACACTAGCCTCCCCCTCCGTTGGATCAACCTCGACTCCCGCCCTGTGAGTTCTCATTCAGGATTTCTGATTTAAGTTTTTGTTCAATGTGTTATTTTTGAGTTTCTATTTTTGGTTTTTATTTTTTTCATTTTCTGTTTATCGAGAGTCCACCACAAGGAATGATACAAACTTCATTCTTTTTCAAAACCTGCTTCGTATGGCCTTCTTCCACTCGAAGCAGGTGTTTGATTGTATTCAATCACGAAAAATGACTTCAACCCATCTTCTCAACAGCTCAAAGAAGGTCTCTGTTACATGAGCATGCCTCTGAGCGAACTGAAGAAGAAGCTGAACGTCAAGACTCTGCTGCACACTGTTTTGGACATCCAACTCAGAGTGATCGAAAGTAGAGAAGAATGGCATTTGAGTGAACAGCATAGAGGATCTTCCACTCCATCAGGAACGACCGGATCATCCTCCACTTTCCACTCCTCCACCACCTTCCAATCCTCCACCACCAACCCATCCTCCTCCACCACCAACCCATCCTCCTCCACCACCAACCCATCCTCTTCCACCACCAACCCATCCTCCTCCACCACCAACCCATCCTCCTCCACCACCAACCCATCCTCCTCCACCACCAACCCATCCTCCTCCACCACCAACCCATCCTCCTCCACCCCCCACTCTTCCACTTTCAACCCATCTTCAACCACTCCACGTTCCTCAACCTTCAACCCATCCTCAACCACTTTCGACCCAACCCACTCAACCACCCTCCACCAAATCATCGAGAACCTCGACATCATCGACTCATGCAGATACGTTGTTGTTAACACCACCGTCATCTTCACCGACGAACCCCTCACTCTTGAATTCCCCGACTTCACCCCAAGCACCTTCAGAAGGGAACAGCCATACATCGGATACGTGAGTGACTCATCCTTCTCGTTTAAAACATCGAAATTTTGATTCTAATCGATTCTTCATATCGTAATCTTAAAACGATTATTTGAGTTTGGCATGCAACTGAAGATATGGTGTACTAGTCTCGGTGTACATGAGTCTTACAAACACTGTCTGTAGTTGTGCTACAACCAACAATGCACGCACCACAGATCAACCTCAAGTCTTTGGATGAGGTCTCCCACTCATACCAATACATGGCCTTGTCTCAAGAGCAGAAGTTGAAGTTGCAAAAGGGACAACAGTTGAACCACCTCAAGGAACTCCTGAAGGTTTTCCCACAATGCCCACTCACCATCGACTACGTGCAGAAGAGAGAAGTTGAAATCAAGATTCGTCACTTCGCCGCCTTGCCAAAGCAACTGCCAGTCAGAAGCACTGACAAGCCCATCCATGAAGAAACCATCAAGACTCTTGTGCAGCCCTCATTCGTTTCCAGCTTCGAGTTTAAGGGACACCCCAAGGCCTCCAGAGTTGAGATTGAAGTGAGTTATTGAGAAGATTTGATGGATTTACTTTGAGATCCATTTGAAAATACCTCGGAAATTGCAAATATTTTTTTTGCATACTTCATTTCAATTTGATAACTTTTACACGTGTTTTTGATACAATACAAATACACATTTTGTTATAGAGACATTAGTAGCGGAGGTTTTCTGAACCACTCAATTTACGAATACAGTTGTTTTCTTTGAATACAACAAATATACAATACAAAAAACAATACAAAACAAATACAAACCTTATCATGGTGGAAGTAGAGCTCCCAACATTCAACCACCTCTACCAACCTTCCCTTCCACCCTCCAGGCCACCTACAAAGACATCAACACCGGTAAACTCGTCAAGATCGTCAAGAATGACATCATCGCCTTCCAGACCACCTCCAAGCAGCCCAAGACCATCCAGCTGAGACTCAACCAGCAAAGACCCAACGTCACTGTGAGTTCTCTGTGGTTGTAGCTTGGTGAGTCTTGATGGAAGAAATTCGCTCTTTAAACTTCCATCAACCTCGCCAATTTTTACCGTTTTTGTCACCATCAACATCACCAGCGCCAGCACCACCACACCCATCATCACCACCATCACTGTACTTCTCACTACCGTCTCAGCAAACCACCTACCACACACGGCAGCTTGGACAAGAATTGAGGACCAAGATTTCCACCAATTTCCCTTGCAAGAACTTCTTCTACGAGATCTACAACGACCAGATCCTCGTGTTGGCCGGAAACAGATCATTCGAGAAGGTTGAGAAGAGCCACAACCTGAACATCCGCTTCAACCAATCAGAATCCAGACTCCTCCCACCCGTTGCTAGACTCCTCGTCTGGACCGCCACCCCAGAAAACGAAATTGTCACTGACTCCCTCCTCTTCCTCGTCCAAAAGGAAAAGACCAACAAGGTGCGTGACGCTTTGAAAATCCTTGTAATCTTTCATCGGAAAAATTTTAATAAAATCCACATTTATAAATAAAATATAATTTTTATCATATCCCAAAAAATCCATTAATATAAAAATTATATTTTATCCAATATATCTCCTCCCCTCCCCCCCCCATCCAGACCAGACTCGAGGTTTCCGAGAAGTTGTTGACCAAGAACAGGACTCTTGTCAGCACCATTCACGCCAGACCCAACTCTGATGTTTTGATTCTTTCCGCCTACGAACCTCTTCTCATGACCCCCAAGGAAACCGGGCCTATGAGCTTCGGAGGCATGCTTAAGAAGCTGGTGAGTGGGTGTGGGTGTAAGTGTTTTTTTTTTTGAATTTTTTTTTTCGTTTTTTTTTTTATCTCAGTTGTTATGCTTAAAAATGTCTAAATTGAGGCAAAACTGGTGACGGTTTGAGTGAGAAATGAGCACGGACCTTATCGCCAGAATTGAATTTTCATTGAATAACCGAATAAATGTATTCTTCAGTGCGGAGAAAGATTGAACATGTTGGCGCAGAAGCTGAAGTTCTCTCTCTTGCACAAGGAACACTCCAAGACTCCTCTCATGAACTCCCTGTCTCTTCCATCCCTCTACACCGACGATTGCCTCACCCCCTTCCCCCACGTTCCAGGCTCAAGCTGCCTGTACTCTTCCCTCCTCGCCCCCTCCAACCTCCTCCTCAACAACTACACCTCCCTCCCATCCCTCCACCACGACTCATGGAGAGTGCTTAACGTACGTTTTTCAAATTGCTCTTGTGATATTTTTTTCGATATTTTCTTTGATATATTTTCCCGATTTATTTTTATTTATCTATTTTATAGATTAATGTATTATTTTTAATTAATATTTCTCATCGGTGTTGTCACAGGACTCCAGGGCTATGGTCTTCACCGACGGTATCCTCCACAAGTCTCGTGAGTACATTTTACAATGTTCCGCATACACACACATACACACACACACACACACACACACACACACACACACACACACACACACACACACACACACACACACACACACACACACACAAACAAACACACACACACAGCTTTGGAGCCCACCAAGCTGAGCAAGAACGCCGAATACTTGCGTCAAGAGAAGAGAAGGACCCTGCTTAAGGACAGGCCCCTGAACGAACAGTTGGAAAGCTACGTCAGAAACATCGCCAGACTTCCCATGCAGGACAACACCATCACTGACTTGCACTACTTCAGAATCGTCAGAGTGCCGTGAGTGCTTTCCTTTGTAGCTTTCTTACTTTTTGTTATCAATTGACTTAGTAAAATTGATAAGGTAGATTTTAATATTTCCCTGTTGATGAGGTTTGAATGGCGAATGAGATGCAGATGTGGAAAACATGCTACAGGAAACATCAAAACGAATATTTGTGGCCTACAAAAAATAAAAATTATGAAAAACTACAAATATATTTTCGCCAACCCACAGAGAATCCGGAAGAGTTAACTTCACCATTGAATTGCCAGCCATCAGGAGGTTGTACTCTCTGCAGGCTTTGACCATCCACAGCGAGCACGGAGTTGAGGTTCTCGAAACCCCAGTGCAAGTTACTGTCAGACCACCAGTCCTGGCTGACCTCAAGAACCCAAGGAGCGTTGTTGAGGGAGAAGAATTCGCCCTGAAGGTCAAGCTCCACAACCCAGAGGACAAGGCCATCAAGGTGAAGGGTTGTCTTCGTGTCGTTGTGCATCTCAGTGTGGATTTTGAATCATTTGTGGTTGATATTCAACAGAGGTGTAGCTTTTATGCCCTGTATTGCTTCATTCTTGTCTTTGTTTCTTCATTTGTGTGGCTGATTGAGACTAGTTCTTTGTCCAACAAAATTCACTTTTCCAACCTCAAACCCTAAACCAGGTCGAAGTTATGATCAAGGAACAAGAAGACTTCACCGTTGAGTGCACCAACGAGCCAACCACCCCTCTGTCCCAGAACCCCAGGACCAGAGTTCACCTGAAGAAACAGCCTATCAAGACCCAAACCATCAAGGTTCGAAAAGTTGATAAAAAAACGAACAATGAAAGTAGAAGTACACAAAAGACACGCAAATAACAAAGGTACATGATGAAATCTCCAAAATAAAATTCCAGATCGAGCCCGGAAAGTCAGTGGAGCACAGATTTTACATCAAGACCGTCGAAAACCCCCAGAGGTTCAAGCTCACCACCCTCAGAGTGCCCGTCATCGTGATGCACGAGAGGTTCCCCTACCGTCTCAACACCACCTTCTGCATCTTGGTGACTGCTTGTGTTCATTATGATGGAGTCATTCACCACCGCAAACAAATCTTTCTATTCACCCGCTCACCAAACAATCCACCATCATCAGCCAAATAAGCACATTGATTCATGGTTCTTATATTGGTTTGCTACCCACCTAAGAAGCCACCCAACCAGCCATACCACCTCAATAA
Source organism: Branchellion lobata (assembly GCA_947562095.1). NCBI lineage: Eukaryota > Metazoa > Annelida > Clitellata > Hirudinida > Piscicolidae > Branchellion > Branchellion lobata. Next base: position 518,948 of record OX387252.1, on the reverse strand, counting down.
TCAACCCTTCAAACCATACACCTACCCAACCACCTACCAAACAAATCTCTTCTCTTCTCAACACCAGCCCAAGGGTAAGACCAACCAGACCATGAACGGAAGACTTGTTGAGTTGACTCCAGCCGAGAAAATCTTCAACGTCTCCATGGACATCACCCACCCACAAGTGCCCAGGGAGAACCTCAGGAAAACCGTCAAAATCTACAGTGAGATGACTATGACTCTTGATTGGTTACCAACTCAGCTTTTAATGTTGAATGTTGTCATATCTTTGTTTATGATTTTTAAATAATGAAAAACTGGCGGAAATTAATTCTTTGCTTAATAATTTTTTTGAATTTTTCTAAAAATAATTTTTATTCGAATAATCCAATCATGAATAAATTATTTTATATTTTCAAATGCTTTCTTGCAGGAGATATCATGGCTCCAGTCCTTGATAACATGTGCGTTAACATCTTCAACCTCACCGCCCAAGATGAAGTTGAGTCCATGAGGTGACCATTTCTACTTTTCTTTTTCCCACAACAACAACCACCCTCCTCAACCGTCATTTGTAACCTTGACACTATCACCACACAAGCAACACCACCAAACATCACCTCTTACCACACCACACCATTAAAACCCCACACTACTCCATCCAAGCCTCCGTTTAAACACCCACACCGTATCTTCTCCACAGCTACAAGGTCGCTCTCCACGCCGTCAAGCACGTCTTGAACTGCATCAAGAACGACACTGAGATCGAAAGCAACAAATGGCACTCCATCCTCAGCAGACTCAACAAGTCTATCGACATCTCAACCTCCCCCGAACAACAGAAGATCAGTCTCAAGAGATTGCTCTGCCTCAAGAAGATCGTTGAACGTCAGTGGCGTCATTGATCTTCTTACATTTATCTTTCTTTTCATTTTTTTAACATTTATTCTTTTTGATTTCATTTTTTTTCACAATTTTTCTTGTTTACCACCTCGAACTTAGTTGGAAAAAGAACAAATAGCTGTATAAATATTTTTAAAATACTTTAAAAAAATTTTTTTTCCACAGGTTACCAATCCTTCTTCCTTGGAAAGTTCCAATACATCCAGAGGACCCCAGAATCTATCGAGTTCGTAAATTCATTAACCTCCCTTCTATCACTCACTCCTTCCATCAATCTTCTCACTCATCCCATCACTCTCTCCTTCACTCATCCCACTCCTTCACCCATTCATTGATTTCCCCCACCCTCTTCCACCCAGCACTCACCCCTCCCCGCAGAATGGCTCTTCAAGCTTTGGAAGGCATGGTTGAATGGAGACACGTGGCTGACTACAACATGACCCACCCTCTCAGGACCATCAACTGGATCCTCAAATCCCAGAAGCCCTCAGGACACTTCGAAGAAATTGCCAACGTACCCGCTCTCTACAACGAACTTGCCGTCAGTTCATTCCTATAAACCTTCCTCCCTATAACCCCCTCCTTTATAATTCCCCCTTTATGAGCTCCCTTTCTTTATAACCCCCCCCCCCCCTTTTATAACCCCACAAAAAATTCCCACAGCCCAACACTGAATCTGTCAACGTGCCAATGACTGCCAAGGTCATCATTGTCCTCACCAAGGCCAAGGAGCTCCTTCCTGTGAGTTTAAATCTATTATTAATAAATATAAACCATTTTTATAAATTTCAAATTATATAAATGCAACAAAATTAATTTATAAAACAATAATTGAATTCATTAATTTTGTATTAATAACCTTTGAAACCTCCAGTTGAACAGAACCGTCATCGAGAGAATCAACAAGTGCATCGTCAAGGCATGCCAATACATCGAGAGCAAGGTGAAAAAAACATTAAAATATTAAATAGAAATTATCTGCTAGAAATCATAAAACTATATTTCTCTTTCTCTTCATCTTTTTCTTCTTCCTCCTCATTTGCTCATCATCATCATCATCATCATCATCATCATCATCATCATCATCATCATCATCATCATCATCATCATCATCATCATCATCATCATCATCATCATCATCATCATCATCATCATCATCATCATCATCATCATCATCATCATCATCATCATCATCATCATCATCATCATCATCATCATCATCATCATCATCATCATCATCATCATCATCATCATCATCATCATCATCATCATCATCATCATCATCATCATCATCATCATCATCATCATCATCATCATGGTCCGCAGATTGAAGTTCCAGCCGTCAGGAGAAGCGCCTTCACCATCAACATCGCCTGCCACGCCCTCATCCTCTGCAACAGCCCCAAGCTCTTCGTCTGCATCGGACTGAGAGATGCCCTCAAGATCAACAGAGGTTAGTCACAAAAAAATTTAACCATCCAACCAACTCACCCACCAACCAACTCACCCACCAACCAACTCACCCACCAACCACCCACCCAACCCACAGAACACCACGCCTTCTGGTTGCACAACACCAAGAACATCAACGCCAGTCACGCCAGTCTTTCAATCATGGCCACTGCCTACGCCGCTTTGAGCCACCTCCGCTCAGGAGACCTCAAAACCGCCACCCCCATCTGCAACTGGCTCCTCACCCACATGAAGAGCAATGGAAGATTTGTCAACTCTGAGGTATGTTTGTGTGCATTTTTATTTGTTTGAGCGTGTTTAAGTATGTTTTACTCACAAAATATTCACTTCGACTTTTCATTCAACAAGCCAACTGTTTTTTAGTTATATCCTCTCAAACCACTCACTGGACCAGCCAACACCCAAATTGAACAACCTCCAAACAACCTATCAACAACCCCCAACCACCTCTCAACCACCCCCAACCACCTCTCAACCACTCCCAACCACCTCCCAACCACCTCAATCACCTGCCAAACACGCCAATCACCTGCCAACCACCACAGGATACTGGTGTTGCCTTGGAAGCTCTCACCCTGTTCTCCAAGCTGATGAACAAGAAGAACAGAGTGTCTCTCTCTCACCCAGTCATCGTCATCCCCCACAAGAACAGAAACCTCACCCTCACCTTCAACACCACCCAAACTGTCATTGACCTCACCAAGCACGTGGTAAGAAGAAAAAACTGTTTGAGATCAAAATTTCAAAAAAATTTTAATTGTTTTTTATGAATATTTTGTAATATTCATTTTTATTGTTTTCATAACATAATTTTTTCAATTATTATTTTTTGAATATTAACTTTAAAATCTTTTTCACACCTCAGATGAGAGAGTTCAGAGAAATCCCCAAGAGAATGACCGTCATCCTTAAGGGAAGAGGACTCTGTGTTTTGGAAGTAAGTTCACTTTTAAATTTTTCTTAAAATTTATTTCACCTCCACCACCGCTCTATTCCCCATTCCACCAGATCCATTTCACCACACCATTTCACCACACCATTTCACCGCACCATTTCACCACACCATTTCACCACACCATTTCACCACACCATTTCACCACACCATTCACCACGCATTCATCTCTTCCACCACCACCTTGTCCACTTCTCACCACCACTATCCACCTATTACTCTCGCAGGAAATTGTCGACCTGAAGGTCACCAAGCCCAAGGACATCAAGAAGAGTGAATCCGTCATTCTCAGCGTCAAGACCTCCAGGAAATCCGACCTCTTTGATTCCGTCAACGTCTGTGTCAAGTGAGTTGCTGATTTATTGAGAATTTTATTACCTTTTGTCTCACTAGCAACGTTACTAGCGTTTTAACTACCCTTCAAACCTTCAATCTCGCAGCATCACAACCACCCCACAACTACACTTGTCCTCCTGACACCGCTACCACAACTAGCACTACCACAACCACGTTCACACGACTACCACACTGCCATCACAGACTGACCAAGCCTTTCCCCAACGAGCTGGTGCTGATCAAGGTTCCAGTGCTGTCCGGACACGTCTTCAACTGGGCCAGGAACATGGAAACCTTCAAGAAACTGGGCATCAAGTGGCAACCACATGTCAACGAAACCATCCTTCTCACCACCAGAAATGTTCGAGCTGTTCCTACCACCTTTACCACCCCTACCACCCCTACCACCCTTACAACCTTCACCACCCCTACTACCATTACCACCTTTACCATTCTTACCACCGCATAATCATCACAAATACTACAGCCACTCCACCGTTCATACCATTACCACCACAAAACTTCACCTCCATCACCACAACACCACCACCAAATCAACCACAACCGCCACCACAGGTCAACCACAAGGAAGACACCTGCTTTGAACTGCTCCTTGAGATCTCCCAGAGAGTCGCCAAGATCCAACCAAGAATCATCACTGCTTGCACCTTCGCCGAGCTCGGTGGGTCTCAGGGAAATTGTGATTAAATTGCCTCTTATTGGTTTTTATCTTCTAATTTCATCACTTTTCACCATCCTTCTTCACCACCTTTTTCACCACCTTTTCACCACCTTTTCACCACCTTTTCACCACCATTTTCACCATCTTTTCACCACCATTTTCACCACCATTTTTACCACCTTTTCAACCCTTCCACCCAGGATCTCCATCCATGGTTTCCTACAGCGAGACTCACCACAAGCATGCCGTTGAGAGCATCTGCTCCAACTGCCAATGCAAAACCACCAGCCAACACTGGTCAGCAGACGAGACTTCATTCATAAAAAATATTCTTTCGATTTTCGAATTAAAAAATTAACTTTGGTGCATATTGTGTTTACTTTTTAAAAGCCATTTGGAGCTGGTAATTTACAAAATTTTACGATGAATTTAACTTTTACCGTTTCAATTGCACAGGAACTTGTGGAAGTTGTAGAAAGCTTCTGCTCCAAGTGAATGAGAAGACGTGAAAAATTGACAACTCATCCACTGAATTAAAAAATTCTATTATTGAGTAAAATGTTTGAAAATCAAAATTCGATCCGAAATTTTTTAATATTCAAAATTTCAACATTTCAAAATCTCTAGTATCACTTCGATTCGTTCAATAAAAACTATTCAAAAAACTAGTTTGTCGTTTTTGTCACGAAAAAAATCTTTTGATATGTTTCAAAAATTGCTTAAATAGGAAAAAAGTTAAATGAAAAATATTTTCAAATGAAAAAAAACTTCAGATAGAAAAATTTGTCTGAATAAATAAATTAAATAAAAAAACATCAGTTAAATGAAACAATTTTTTACATAAAAAGATTGCTTTAAAAAACTTTTTAAGATAAAAAAACATTTTTAAATGAAAAAATTGATTGAAAAAAATTGTTTAAATAAAAAAAAATGTTTGATTAAAAAAATCTTTGATTAAGAAAAGAATAAAAAAACTTTTCTGTAAAAATTATTTGAATAAAAAATGTTTTAAAATTGAAAAAAATTTTTAATAGAATAATTTCTTGAATGAAAAAATAGTTTAAACATATTTTTTTAAAATAATGCAATAGTTGCTCGCTACAGCATCAAAAGAAGTACCTTAGATACTACTGCATAGAAACCAAAATACATGGTCTAAAATGGATGAAAACGAAGATGTTTCGATGGTTCGTGAATCTTCTTTTTCAACAAAAGACTTTATAGAAATATAATTTATGAATATTATAATTTTTTTTTAATATTTTCTTCGTTAGGAGTAAACAAATCGATTTCTGACAAATTCTTTCTATGGAACTCTCTTTCCCACAATCTCGCCTCTATTACTTCCCTGCTTTCATTTCGTAAATCCTTTAAAATTTTGTTGTTCAAACAATACGTTGCAGAGGGCTTTTGAACAGTGCGGAATCAGCGCTGCATAAATGATTTGATTAAATTAGATCAGATTATGAATAAAAATAATTGAAATTAAAATGATAAATTTAATTAAAAATTTTTTATTCAAATATTAATTTCCTGAAAGGAGACATGTTTTACACATGTTAAACCAGAACTCATCCATTCGCTGAACTTTAAATATTAATTCACAATACCATATCGCTTACTCCAGTCTTTATTTTCAACTACAATCTCAATCCATTCAACCAGACTTCAACTTTTTTTCTCCAACATTTCCACTCATGATTCAACCAACATTTTCAGTCATGATTCAACCAACATTTTCAGTCATGATTCAACCAACATTTTCAGTCATGATTCAACCAACATTTTCACACCCAACACTAGTTCAATCATGAGTTTCTACTTGCTAAACTAGAAATGAGCCGTCTGCGACACATTTTCTGTCTGGCAGACAGTCTGATCATAACCTTTGTTGAAAAAATCATTGTTCAAACTATCATCAACTTTTAAATTCACTCATCTTCTCATCCATCCACCCATTCATTCAACTATCCATTCACACACCCATTCATCTATTCCTTTTTTCATCCATTCTCACATCCATTCATTCATTCATTCGCCTATCTATTCCTTCAATCTTCCTCTCAGCCATTCATCATTCATTCACCCATCCATTCACCCATTCATTCACCTATTCACCACTTCATTCACTCATTCCCTCATTTCTCCACCCATATTCAGAGTGTCATCCTGTACTACATAAGAGAAGGCCTCTTCAATCATGCCCACACCTTTTCTTCTTCCACCTCCCACTCTAACCATGCCGTCCCTCAACTCATGCAGGCCATATGCTTGCTTCTTAAAAGTTTGTCGTTCTAGTTTTGAAAAAAAAAAAATTTTTTTTTCGATTAAAAAATTTAATTTTTTTCAAATTGATTTTTTTCAGAAATATATTTTTCTTTCAAAAAATCTTTTTTGATTGTTGAAAAATTATTAAAAAATTGAGAAATTTTATTTTCCAAACATAAACAGACGAAAGTCAGAAGTCGTTAAGGATGTTTGAGGGCTTGTATAACCAGCCTGATGTTTATCTCGCTTCTACCGCCGCTATGATACACGTGCACAAAAAGGCTAGGAGTGTGGGTTGGTGGGATGGTTGGGATGGAATGGTTGGAGTGGGATGGTTGGGATGGGATAGTTGGGATTAGATGGCTGGGATGGGAGGAGATGGGGTGGGAGGAGATAGGGTGGGTGTGATGGATAAAATGGAAGAGTTGGAATTTTTAATCGGTGAATTTGGGATTGATGAGTTGTTGGCTTGTGAGGTTGTGGATAGAATAAGTAGTATTAATTTAGGTTATCCTACTCCATTAGCAATTCTCTACCATTCATCTCTCTCACCACCACAATCATCATCACCACCACTATCATCTTCACCACCACAATTATGATTTCCATCTTCATTACCATCACCACCACCATCACCACCACCACCATCATCACCACCACCACCACCATCACTGACACCCCACAGAGAAAGATACAGTGCAGTTTTTAGAGGGCAAGCTGAAAAACGAGCGGAAACAAGGGAACGCCAGGGTTGCATGGATATATACCTCATCATTTCTCACCATTCAACATACTTCTTCTCTTCCTCATCATCATCATCATCATCATCATCATCATCATCATCATCATCATCATCATCATCATCATCATCATCATCATCATCCTCATCATCATCATCATCATCCTCATCATTCAATATATCCGTCATCATCATCATCATCATCATCATCATCATCATCATCATCATCATCATCATCATCATCATCATCATCATCCTCATCATTCAATATATCCGTCATCATCATCATCATCATCATCATCATCATCATCATCATCATCATCATCATCATCATCATCATCATCATCCTCATCATTCAATATATCCGTCATCATCATCATCACCATTTTCTATATATTTTTACCTTTATGATTATGGGTTTTACTATTGACCATTCTCTGTAGCCCACAACAACCATCACTGCCACACTTTTATCTCTGCCACAACCATCACCACCACACCTCACAACCACCACAACTTCACAACCACCACAGCCGCCACCTCCATCAAACAGACCCCCACATCCACCACAACCATACTACCACATCCACTACACTACCACAACCACCGCTACCACATCGCCACACTATCACAACCACCCCTATCACATCCGCCAAAACCACCACGCCACAGGCATTTTATTACGCGGGCTTGTTCCATCACGTGACAGGAAGGAATGACAAGGCGAGAGAGTACGTAGAAAGAGCCATCAAGATGGAAGGGAGGGAAATGATTGAAGAGGTTGGTGGAAGATTGATGGATGGTGGATGGGTGCATGGTGGATGGTGGATGGTGGATGAGTGGATGGGTGAATGGGTGGATGGTGGATGAGTGAATGGGTGGATGGGTGATTGGTCGATGGGTGGATAGGTGAATGGGTGGATGAGTGAATGGGTGGATGGGTGATTGGTCGATGGGTGGATGGGTGGTTAATGGTTGGTTAAGGATAGTTGACGAAATGTTGGTAATTGGTGGAAGAAAAAGTATTGAGGTGGTTGGGCGAAGGTTGGTGGATGAGTGGATAGAGAGTGATTGTAGGAGGTTGGTGGTTATATGGGGATTGGTTGATGGCCAAGTGTTTGATGCTCGAATGGACAGTTGGAGGAGCTTGTGGAGAGATGGACGTGGTTCGTGATTCCGATGTAGACTGTGGTTAAGTTTACTGAGATTGATGGATAATTGGTGTAAGGTTGGTGGATGGTTGCTTGGTGGATGGTGGGATGGTGGATGGTTGGTTGGTGGGTTGGTGGATGGTTGGTTGGTGGATGGTGGGTTGGTGGATGGTTGCTTGGTAGATGGTTGGTGGTTAATGCAAGGTTTCTGGCTTAATGAGCGATTAATGGTTTCATGCTTGAGGAAAGATAATATTTTTTTAAATTCCTTTTTCATCGTCATCTTTTCATCCTTTTTCATTTTATTAATTTTAATTTGTTTCTCATTCATCATAACCAGTTGTTGAGCTTGCGTGGGTGGATGGAGATGGAAGATTCACAGACGAGCAAGGCTGTGGAATCATTTGATCTTTCACTCAGGTAATGATGATGATGATGATGATGATGATGATGATGATGATGATGATGATGATGATGATGATGATGATAGTGATGATGATGAAGAAGATGATGATGATGATGATGATGATGATGATGATGATGATGATGATGATGATGATGATGATGATGATGATGATGGTGATGATGATGATGATGGTGATGATGATGATGATGGTGATGATGATGATGATGATGATGATGATGATGGTGATGATGATGATGATGGTGATGATGATGATGATGGTGATGATGATGATGATGATGATGATGATGATGGTGATGATGATGATGATGATGATGCTACTGGTGCTTATTACTAAAAAATTGTACTACGCATAGTTTAATTGCATATAAAATGTTCATATTATTATTAATTAATGATACCTTTGCTTCCACCAAAACAATCTCAATATTTATCCGAATAACTCCAATAGTAATGAAAGTTCTATTGATTTTTTTTAAATAACAAGCAATTCACAATAAGTAGTTTGCTTTGAAAAGATCTCCCACTAGTCGACCAATAAAACCTCCAGAAACCGCAAACTTCCAGAGGCGCTTTTGGGGAAAGCTCGTGCCGTGATGCTATTCGCTGTTGCGAACGAGAAGCCAGGCCCTTCATTGGACGGAGCTCTGGAGCTGATCAACCAATCAGTGGTGTTATACAAGGGCTTCGTGCCAGGATTGGTCGAAAAGGGCCGATTTTATATGAGCCAGCTTGACTGGGAAGCAATGTATGACACGTGTCAAAGGTAGGGGGTGTGGAGGAAAGGTGGGGGTGAAGAATGGGGGAGGGGGGTGATGGGAAGGGATGGTGATGGAGAGGAGAGAGATAATAAAGGTGTGGTGGTGAAGGAGTTAGCTAAGGGTGTGAAAGAAAAAAGGATGGATGATGAAAATAATAAAAATTGGACAAATAATTATGAAAACAAAACAATATTAGCAAAATGAAATGTTCAGGTTGTTGTTGTTGAAGATAAAAATGTTTTTCAAAGCAACATAACACAAATACTAATGCTATTATAGTGGCGTTAACCCAAGAAAGTTTCGAATCCACCCAAAATTATTATTTTTATTTTTATTGTTATTATTATTATTATTATTATTATTAAAATTAAATAAAAAATATTAAAAAAACCCACAACAGAATCACGGAGTCTGAAGCCAACAACCTCCAAGCCATGGAGATGATGGTGCTTTACCACCTCGCAGTGGAGGTTGACTACACACAGGTTGCCGACCAATTCAGAATTGATTACTTCGAAATTCACTTAACAACCTTCCATCCTTTCATTCGATACTTTTTGTTATCAAACTACACTAACAATAAGGTAATATTGAGAGTCATTTTTATCTGAAATTTTCCTATCAATACGGTTGATTATTTTCTTAATTAAAATTATATTTTGTAAAAATGTTTTTATTTTTCAATATTTTCCATATTCCGTTTTTTTATTCTTTTTTTGACCTATTTTCTGTAACCAATTGAACGCAGGCGAGTCAGTATGTAGGTCACTTGATGACTACACTGAGCAGCTCTGAGGCCAGTAACCACCAACTCTATCACCATTACGCTCGTCTCTTCTCAGCCCTGGTGACATCCATCTACACAACCCACACACCATCACACACCCTCCACACCACCCACACACCATCACACACCCTCCACACCACCCACACACCATCACACACTCTCCACACCACCCACACACCATCACACACCCTCCACACCACCCACACACCCTCCACACCACTTCCCACACCACCCACACACCATCACACACCCTCCACACCACCCACACACTACAAACACACCACCACGCACACACCATCACACACCCTTCACACCACAAACACACCACCACCCACACACCATCACACACCCTCCACACCACCCACACACCACAAACACACCACCACTCACACACCACTACACACCACAAACAAACCATCACACATTCTCCATACCCTCACACACTACAAAAACACCACCACCCACACAGCAATACACACAATCCACACCACCACACACTACCACACACCTCCACACACCACCGACACACCTCCCACACACCTCCACAGAGTGACAAAGATGATGATTTATTGAAGCAAACGATAGTTCTACAAGACACCTCTATAAAGTTACTAACCCACTTCTCTTGTTGTTCCACCCTCTCTTCATACTCTCTCTTCGCTTTTCTTTCTTCACTCTTTCATCAATATCCTATCTTTCCTCTTCATCAACCACTCATCCAAGCACTACTTCATCTCCATTAAGCTTTTTCCTACTTTCTCAGCACTTGCACATCAACAAAACATTCAGTTTCAAACAGCCCACAAGCCCTACAAATTATTTTTAACTTGAATGCTTCAACAATTTTTTTATTTTTTCTATTTTAAAAGATCTAAAAATCTTCCCACCCCACAACTACAAACACTCATCACTCCACTCCTCCCCCATAACCCCATCCACTCCCATAACTCCACCCACTTACGAAAACTCCTCCCATCCACCTACCCCCTAACTTCACCCATTCCAAAACTCTACCCAATTCTTTAACCTCCTTCACAGACTCTGTGCTGATGACGACAACAAGAGCAAGAGTTCCTACTTGTCTGGCCTTGGTGACATTTACCTGCTGAAGTCACGTCACCATGACGCCCTCAAGTGCTTCAACGCCGCCTATGACGCTGATGACACCAATTCTGACGCTCTTATTGGTAATCATAATCTTCATCATCATCATCATCATCATCATCATCATCATCATCATCTTCTTCTTCATCATCATCATCATCATCATCATCATCATCATCATCATCTTCTTCTTCATCATCATCATCATCATCATCATCATCATCATCATCATCATCATCATCGTCATCATCATCATCAATATCAGCAACAGCATCATCATCACCGTCATCATTATCATCAATATCAGCAACAGCAACAGCATCATCATCATCGTCATCATTATCATCAATATCAGCAACAGAATCATCATCATCGTCATCATTATCATCAATATCAGCAACAGCATCATCATCATCGTCATCATTATCATCAATATCAGCAACAGCATCATCATCATCGTCATCATTATCATCAATATCAGCAACAGCATCATCATAGTCGTCGTCATCATCCACATAATTTTCTTCATCATGTTTTCTACAAACATCAACGTCATCATCATCACCATAGTAGATATGATATAAAATTAATCTGAAATAAACAAAGATTATAGAATAATATGCTGGATTAGAGGAGATCAGATTCGATGAATGATTAGTTTGAATCAATTCAATCAGCCCTGATTGGATTAGATTACAAGAAAATTGGGTCAGCCTAGATTATAAAAGATTAGATTAGATTAGACTGAGAAAGATGGAATTGAATAATATATGATTATAAAAGATTAGATTATTAAATTTAAGAATTCAGCACTCAACTTGGGGAGATCAAATCAACTCAAGACACGGCCACACAGGTCGTTTGCGGTGTTACCACGCCACAAAGCAGACCAGTCACTTCAACAACCAAATGTCCTTCTTGCAAGAGTTGAAGAGTGTCCTTGGCGACTCTCCCGTAAGTGGTGGTGTATGGTGATGGACTGTGGTTCTTGGGATGGGTTGGTGGTGGTGGCTGGAGGGGGTGAATGTGACTTGGATGGGATTGGAAGGGTGGTTTGGATGAGATTGAGATGAGATAGATGGGATGGTTGTGGTAGGAAATATGAGCTTGTAGTTGTGGTGAGTGGGGAATTGTAGAAGTGGTTGGAGGGTATGGTGAAGGTAGTTGGGAAGAGAGTGTAGGGGGTTTGATGTTGTAGGGGTGGCTAGAACCGGAGGGGGCTGAGATTTATTGGTTCAATTGTCTTTCATGTGAAAAACCTCACGAATCAACACGTTACACTAAATACCTATCAACCTCTGCGTTCTAATTTTCCATTTTCATCTACCTATCCCTCATCAAACCCACACTTCACCCACCAAAAGAAACTGGAGTTGATGAGGCTGATAGGGAATGATCAAAAGAGGACTGGTGCTGTTGAGAAGCTTATAGCGGGTCTCAAGGCTTCAATCAGTGGACACCTGGAAAGGCTGGAAGGTTCTATATATTCGAGCAAGTCCCTTGTAAAACTGGAACTCACCTTCCTATTGGAAGCTGTGGAATTCCTCTTCAGATTTATTCCAAGCAAGGTGGGTGATTAGTGTTGGTTGATGAATGTGGGATGGGAGGATGAATGGGAGATGGTTGGATGAATGGGGGATGGGAGGATGAATGGGGGATGGTTGATGAATGTGTGATGGGAGGATGAATGGGAGATGGTTGGATGAATGTGTGATGGGAGGATGAATGGGGGATGGTTGATGAATGTGTGATGAGAAGATAATCCACTCCACAGCCAATGAGCAAGGGTCAAAATGCAGGGGCGGTGTTACAGTTCACGTCGTTCATTCTTCACTTCATCAACAAGCGCCTCCCTTCCCACCTCAGTACCAACTGCTTCCTAGCCAAGTGCGAGTTTTTCAAAGGTGCCTGAGGAGAGTTATGGAGGAAGTTATTGAAGCATTATTAGTGCATTAGTTTACGAATAAATTGAAATATCATTACCTAATTAATTATCAATTTAATAAATGAATGAATGGATGGATGAGTGATTGAAAAGGGGGAAATATGTGTGAAGGAAGTAATAAGACGAAAATTGAATGAAAAATATATATTTTCGCTATGAAAGTTTGCTTTTAGTTATGGAAGTTCACTTTTAGCTATAGAAGTTACCTTTTAGTTATAAAAGTTTATTTTTAGTTATAGAAGTTAACTTTTAGTTCATTACGACAGGCGATTCGGCCACATCGTTGTCACTACTGCAACACTGTATAAATCACCAGCCATCATCGTCTTCTCTTCATCTCCTCATGGCCCAGGTGGTGATGATGATGATGATGATGATGATGATGATGATGATGATGATGATGATGATGATGATGATGATGATGATGATGATGATGATGATGATGATGATGATGATGATGATGATGGTGATGATGATGATGATGACGATGATGATGATGATGATGATGGTAATGATGGAGGGGGGGTGATGATGATGGCGATGATGATGATGATGATGATGATGTGATGATGATGATGATGATGATGATGATGATGATGATGATGATGATGATGATGATGATGATGATGATGATGATGATGATGGTGTGATGATGATGATGATGATGGAGGGGGGGTGATGATGATGACTATTTTATCTTTATTCTTCTTATCATCATTATCATCATCATCATAGGTTTACTTGTACGACAAGAACTTTACGAAAGCAGAACAGTCTCTTGACGCTGCATTGAGTCATGATTTCAAGGTAATGACAAAGAATGAAAAAAAATATTGAAAAAATAATATAAAAATTAAACAAACCAAAAAACAAAATAAAAACAAAAATTAAATTCAAAATTAAATGAAAATAAAAATAAAAATAAAAATAATGACCACGACGACGATAAAGCTAATTGCAGTGCCAACGACTTCGCAGGTGAAGGAACACACACAGTATCAGCTCGTTCGAGTAGGAGTGTTGGTGGGGGAGGGAGGGGGGCGAGAGGGAGGGGGGTGGGAGCAGAGGGGGGACGAAGCCATACAAATTCTCACTCACGCCCTCAACCAGGCTTCAGGTACTTGGGCCTTGTTGTGGCCTCGAAACTCCACGGGGTTGATGCCACTATAATACCCATGGTGTTTGTATTGTATTATTAAAGGAAATGCCCTTGCTGCTCTGCCTTCAATAAAAATTAATACTTTTTGAATATTTGAGTTTTTTTCGAATAACTTTTTTGTGAGTTTAATATTATAAATCTTTTTTTTTGTCACCCAGCCAGCAAAAAGGAAGGTGCAAGTGACGAGAGGTTTCAGTTGTACATGTCGTTGGTGGAGGTGTTGAGGAGGAAAGGAGACGTAGTGAGTGGGGTGTGTGTACGCGATCAGCATGACTAGCCCCTGGGTCAAACAGTCATTCAACCAATCTTTTGTTTCGAACCCCCACTCCTTAATTGTCAGCTCATCCCACCGTCACAGACACCCGTCTAACATTTCAAACCCTCACCGCTTTTTCTATTTTCCACCATAATCCATTCACCCTCCTACTACTCAACCAACCAACCAACCAACCAAGCCACCAACCAACCATCTTATCTGGTCTAACCTAGTATAATTATGTAAAATTTTATAGCGCTGAGTACACTGTTTAAAAGCGCTCAAACCACGCCACCACCCGACCAGCCTGAAGCTAGTCGAGTGTTGGAAGCGGCCTCGAAGGAGTATGAGGAGAGGGATGAGTTTGCGGGAGAGCTGCTGGAGGCAAGAGTAGAGTTGTGTGTGAAACAGGAGAAAGTGGATGAGGCTATAAAGATGCTGAAAAGTGTCAAGCCAGATCGAGATATGTATGTTCAAGTTAGTGGGTGGGTGGGTGGATGGGTGAGTGAGTGGGTGGGTGAGTGAGTGGGTGGGTGAGTGAGTGGGTGGGTGAGTGAGTGGGTGGGTGGATGGATGGATGAGTGAGTAGGTGAATTGATGGGTGGGTGGGTGGGTAAGCTGGTGGGTAAATTGGTGGGTGGATAGGCGAGTAAGTGAGTGAGGGAGTGAGTGGATTGGAAGGTGGTTGATTTGATGAGTGTGTAAAGGGTTGGTAAGTGGGTGAATGGGTGAGTGATTGGATGGATTGATCTATTACAAGAGAACTTGGTGGGTTTGGTTGGATAAGTGATGGATGGATGGATAGATGGATGGGTTGATGAACGGATCGAGGTCACCAACAGGCACAACAACGCATGGCTCAAATCTACTTGAAAAATAAGTGCGACCAGGCCATGTATATAACCTGCTACAAGTCAGTCTTGTTGTTGTTGGTGCGGTTGTGATATCGTTCTTGTTGGTGTTGTCAGTTTGTGTATTGTACTGTTGTTGTTGTTGTTGTTTTTGTCTACTTGTGTGTTGTGGTGTTGTTGTTGTTGTTGTTGTTGTTGTTGTTGTTGTTGGTGGTATGACCTTGTTGAAATTAAGGTCTTGTCTGGTTGATGTTTGCTTATAGTGGCACTGACAGTTAGTTGTGCCATTGTCTCTCATGTTTCCATCACTGTTTGGTTTTCGTTGGTCATAACACTACACAACAGCTCCACAATCTTCCACCAGGGATTTATATGCCAGGCAAGCATCCAGCCACAATGGAGTCACGCTGGGAGATGCTTATATGAACGTGCAACAGGTGCTGGTGGTGCTCCATAGATTCCATTACAAACATCCACCTACTGCCTCACACAACAACACAGTTATCACCCATTTCTGCAGCAACCCCAGTATCACCACCATCACAACAACACCACCACCACAACATCACCACCATTACAACAACACCACCACCACATCACCACTATCATAACGTCACCACTATCACAGCATCACCCCTACAATAAAATTATTACCCACAACCGCAACGTGACAACAATAACGTTTCAGTTGTTTTCTTTGAAACTTCAAAAATTATATTTTGTATTGTTATTTTAACAACAAACACAAGAATCCCTTAGAACCACTACTCCACTACCATATCACCACAATAGAACGACCCTAACTCCACATCGCCACTAAAACCATCAACAACACCATCAACAACAACATCAACAACACATCAACAACAACATCAACCTCACCACCACCATCACCATCACCAACACGACCTCCAGCAACAATAACCCCACCAACATCACCATCACCAACATCGCCACCACCAGCCGGACAAGGCTATAGAAGCGTATGAAACTGCTATGAAAAAGAATGCCAGAGATTATCAGCTTGCCCACAAGATCGGACAGGCTTTGGTGAAGACGCACCAGTATGGAAGGGTGAGTGGTGGGAGATGGAGTGGAAGGAAGAGTGGAGGGTGGGAGAGGAGTGAAGGATGGGAGAAGAGTGGATGGTGGGAGAGGAGTGAGTGATGGGAGATGAAAAAAATAAATAAGTTTCATTAATAATCGGAGTGGGAAGAAAGGAACGATCTTCATTAATAAGTGCCAAGGCAAAGAGCTGAAAAGTCCAAGGTGTGGTGGTTGGAAAAGAGAGGGTGGTGTGGAAGGTAAAGAGAAAAAGAAAAGATAATAAATAGATGAAAAGAAAAAATGAAAATACATACAAAAAATAAATAAAAAATAAAAAAGCAAGAGAAAAAGCCGAAAAAGAAAAAATATTTTTTAATAAAAAGGAGGGGACTGTTCACATGAAAAAGAGGAAAGTGGAACTCAACGATCAATTATATCAGTAGCATCCTTATCAGTTGTTCCATCATCATTATCATCATCATCATCATCATCATCATCATCATCATCATCATCATCATCATCATCATCATCATCATCATCACCACCACCAAACAGGCAGTGATCTATTACGAGTGTGCCCTCAAACAGAAGAACAAAGACTATTTGAGGTGGGTGCCCTCAGTCACCCCTCCATCACCCTCACCAGTCACTTTGGCTCACTTGAAAATAACATAACGTTATTTGAGAAATAATCTCAATAGGAAACATGACTTCAATTATTGTACTTCCATAATATATTACCTTTAATCATCATTTTTCATATTCATAATCCTATTATTATTCATATTCATATTCTTATTATTTTTATTTCATTTATTATTATTTTTATTTTTATTATTATAATATTTTTCAATAGTATTTTTAATACATTTTTTTCATCTTTATTATTATTATTGTTAATTTAGTAGAAAATCTTTTTCTCTAGCATTATTTCTTTAAATTAATATTATTATTTTTCTATTTATAAATTGTTTTTATTGCTGAAGATATGACCTGGGTCGGCTGCTGATGTTGCTGGGACAGAATCAGAAGGCCGAGAAGATACTGAAGAATTTCATTGAGGCACCGCATGCAGGTGGTGTGGTGGTGTGGTGGTGTAGTGGTGTGGTGGTGTGGTGGTGTGGTGGTGTGGTGGTGTGGTGGTGTGGTGGTGTGGTGGTGTGGTGGTGTGGTGGTGTGGTGGTGTGGTGGTGTGGTGGTGTGGTGGTGTGGTGGTGTAGTGGTGTGGTGGTGTGGTGGTGTAGTGGTGTGGTGGTGTAGTGGTGTGGTAGTGTGGTGGTGTAGTGGTGTGGTGGTGTGGTGGTGTGGTGGTGTGGTGGTGTGGTGGTGTGGTGGTGTGATCGTGTGGTGGTGTAGTGGTGTGGTGGTGTAGTGGTGTGGTAGTGTGGTGGTGTAGTGGTGTGGTGGCGTGGTGGTGTGGTAGTGTGGTGGTAAGAGTGGTGTGTTTAGTGGTATGATGAAGATGGTGTAATGGTGAGGTATGTGGTGGTACGAGGGTGGAAGTGGTGTGGTGGTGTGGGGTGGAAGTGATGGAGTGGTGTGGGGTGGAAGTGATGGAGTGGTGGGATAGAGAACCTGTAGTGGTGGTAGAAGTGATTGTGAAAGTTGTGTGGTGGTGGGGCTGTTAGGCAGAGACTGCTAGTAGTTTGGCTGGAAGTAGTGATGGTGTGGGGGAAAGAGTAGTTTTTTGGAGCTTGTATTGACATACACACACAGCCATGTACCTACGGTCCTACACGTTTTAACACATTCCCACACACACACACACACACACACACACACACACACACACACACACACACAAACACACACACACACACACACACACACACACACACACACACACACACACACACACACACACACACACACACACACACACACACACACACACACACACATACACACAGAAGAAGACACCGATTCGGTAGCACAGTTAGCTAGATGCAGTCATTTGATGGGGGAGATGAAAAGAGGCAGTGGTTGTTTGGAATGGTTTGAAAAGGCAAAAGCTTCCCAGGATAGGTAGTACTACTGCTAGTAATTAAGTATTAATTATACTCCTAATGAATGAAGTATTAAACGCGGAAGATAGTCTTATATAATATTAATTAAAATCTACAATCAATAAAAAATTTAACCTGTGCATTGAAAGTCATTTTAATTCACTATCGACTAAAACTCACATTTTACAAAAGCATTGATATTCTGGAACATTCCACAGAGTGCTCATGAGGGTCAGCGTCAGCGATCCACAAAGCCTCATAAGACACAAGAAATTCGCAGCCAAGTCAAATCAACCATTCATTCATTTATTGTTCTTTTTGTAGATTAATCAAGTTAACTGTTTATTTTTTTATTAAGTTCTTATTTCATAACTTTATTCATCCATAAATATATTTGTTAATAACTTTATTTAATAATAAATTTATTTATTAATAAATTTATTTATTAATAAATTTATTTAATAAATTTATTTATTAATAAATTTATTTAATAATAAATTTATTTATTAATAACTTTATTTATTCACAGATTTATTTATTTCTGAGTGTTAGTGTTAAATTAGGCGTAATTTTAAAAGTAGTACTGGTATCATCCTATATTATAATAATATCACGTTTTGAAATAAATATTTCATATTAATATCTTTTTTTTTATTATATTTTATTAATTTTAAGTTTTTTAAATTATATTTTATTAATATCTTGTTTTTTCTATTATGTTTTGCACACATTTGATGGATACATCTAATCAGACCCTTAACACAAGCTCATTGTTTCAAAATAATTGGAATCCCATCACTGAGAATTGAACCGCTTCCCTTAGGATATGTGCGGACTTGGCGTCGGTTCATAAGTCTCAGAGACGTCTGACGAATGCGGTGAAGTACTTGAGAGAGGCAGTCCGTCTGGACCCTGAAGAAGCACAAGTAGGAGGTGGAGGAAGGGAGGGGTGAAAAGATTGGGGGTTGGTGGGGGGGTGGGAGTTGGTTGGGGGGGGGGGGGTGAGTTGGTGGAGGAGGTAGGAGTTGGTGGGGGGAAGGGTGGGAGTTGGTGGGAATAGTGTGATCCATTCATTCATCCATCCATCCATATATCCATCCATCCATCCATCCATCAGCTCTATCCATCATAATCGATTTCATCAACCATCAGCACCACTTGGATCTGGTCACGTGTTTGTTGATTTCGTCGAACTTGGCAGAGTGCCAGCAAATATGCAGGCAGCTGATGCAGGCCGGCATGGACAATGGATTAGCCACTCTAGTATGTTCAAACACATCTTTGTTCTTTTATTAAATATCTACCTTAAATATTTTGGAAATTTTCATTTTCATTTTTTTTAAATAATTCAGAATCTTCATTTTCGTTCGTCATTTCATTATTTTTCTTATTAATTTAAGCTTTTTTTTTATATAGTTATTTATCTTCAATATTTCTTCTTTTTTTCATAATCTTTTGAACTGATTTACATCATGACATACTTTCACTTTGTTCATTTTATCCTTTTAATCCTGACTTTTTTTTGTGGCCTCGAAACTCTACGGGGTTAATGCCACTATAATAATATTCGTGTTTATATTGTACTGTATTGTATTGTATTGTATTGTATTGTATTGTATTGTATTGTATTGTATTGTATTGTATTGTATTGTATTGTATTGTATTTCACTTATAAAATTTTAAAATAATTTTAAACGCCCGTGCTACGAAGTTGTTGTGTGAGGTGTTGTTGCGAGAAGATAAGGAGGAAGAGGCGATAGCGATGATACAGAAGATGTTTCAAGAGCGTAAAGGTAGGTGGGAGTGATGAAGGAAAATATTTCTCCATAATTTTTAATGGAATTTTAGTTTAAAATCGTGACTTGAAACTTTTGATCTTGTTCGAAATTTTTTAAAAAGTTGAATTATTTCACGACATTTTGTCTGACATTTTTCAAGGTAACTTTGAGCTCTTGGCCAAAGCGATCGATATTATGAGGCGAGCACGCCGGTTGGACGAAAGCCAGCCAATCATTCAAAAGCTTGCCTCGAAAACACCCAATCACAGCTCAGATCCTGGCTACAACTATTGCAAGGGGCTTGTTGATTGGTTGGTTGAGAAATTATTTTCATAGTTTTAGCTTGTTTGGAACTTGGAAACTTTTGTTATTTTGTATGTTTTTATACTTTCCGAATCAGACATTGAACCTTCCTCGTCACAACTGACCTCACAAACCAATGAGAGTTATCACTGTGCTACCATGAAACTCATCAATTCCTTCACCAACCAACAATCCATTCATCAGCCACCATTCCACCACTTCACTTACCACTCCACCAACCACCCCACTTCACTCCACCAACCACCCCACTTCACTCCACCAACCACCCCACCTCACTCCACTACCCTATCCACCACCAACCCCACTCCACTCACCACCTCACTCCACTAACCACCCCATCCACCACCCCACCCCATCCACCACCCCACCCCACCCACCACAGCATCTACCACACCACCCCACCAGGTACAATGGGGACGTGAGAGGAGCTCTTGGCCACTTGAACGTAGCGAGGGGAGGAATAGGATGGGAGGAGAAGGCTCTGCGGGCGATGGTCGACATCTGCACGAACCCCGATGAAGACACCGTGGGAGGGAGGGTGTTCGTGAAGGAGGAGGACAGGTGGGTGATGAACGAGGTGTGGTAGTGGTGATAATGTTAATAATACTCATGATCATTAGGACTCTTATTTTTAAAGCGCCAAGACAAGCAACGGAGGTTTAATAATAATAATAATAATAATAATAATAATAATAATAATAATAATAATAAGGATAATAATAATAATAATAATAATAATAATAATAATAATAATAATAATTATAATAATAATAATAATAATTATTATTATTATTATTATTATTATTATTATTATTATTATTATTATTATTATTATTATTATTATTATTATTATTATTATTATCATAATAATTTCAATTTGTAAAGCGCCAAGGCAAGCAACTGAGGCGTGATAAGGAGGGATGACGATGGTGTGATATTTGTCTATGTGAGGTGATTGGTAATTCTCTCAACTTCGGAATGATCATTTCCTTCTCAAATCCTGGTTCAGTGAGTACCTGAAGAAGAAGCGAGCAGGTCTCGAAACGGCGGAACTTCTGCTCAAGGTTTTTAATGTTAAAATTCCACTCAATAACCAAAATTCAAAAGTATATATTGAAAGTTGATTTGAAATTGAAAAAAAAAGATAATCTCTAAACTTTGATTAAGATTAATGATTGCTATACAATAATAAATGAATGAATCATTGAAAACACTAATCAACGCTTGTTAAAACCAACTATAACGAACTATAAAAAGTCACTCAACCATCCAAGCAATCATCCAAGCAGCCATCCAAGCAACCATCCAAGCAACCATCCAAGCAACCGTCCAAGCAACCGTCCAAACAACCATCCATGCAAGCAACTATTAAAAAAAAAATTTTAATTAAAAAGGCAAACCAGTCGAACAAATTAACAACCGTTGAAACACTTGAGGCCAATTTATCAATATTTGTGTTAAGTGCGTTGATTTTTAACTTATAGAGATTTTAGGTTTTTTTTTCAATTAAGATCAGAGTACAGATTATAGGTTAACTAACAATCATAAATAAAACCGACCTAGTTTTCTGAAACCTTTTCTGACTAATACAGATTCAACAGAACACACACACACACACACACACACACACACACACACACACACACACACACACACACACACACACACACACACACACACACACACACACACACACACACACACACACACACACACACACACACACACACACACACACACACACACACACACACACACACACACACACACACACACACACACACACAGAAACACACACACACAAACACACACACACACACACACACAGGAATTAAAGGCAACACCACATGACTACGACCATATGCTGCAGAAGAACATGATCGTGATGATGATGACGTCACAAGCTGACATCATCAACGCCATCCTAAACGACTTCTTGCAAGTTCTCAAACAGGATGTGGGTGGGAGTTTTGATTGGATGTGGCTGGAAAGGAGATGAGAAAGGTGTGAAGAGTGAAGGGGAAGGAAGGAAGGATGGTGTGTGTTGGAAGTGGAGAGGGAGAAGATGGGTGGAAGGAGGAAGAAGTGGTGGGTGGGGAAGAATGGATTGAGGAAGAAGGTCGTAGATGAGGGTTGAAGAAGCGATGATGAAAGTGCAGCTTGAGAGTTGAAGAAGCGATGATGAAAGTGCAGCTTGAGAGTTGAAGAAGCGATGATGAAAGTGCAGCTTGAGAGTTGAAGAAGCGATGATGAAAGTGCAGCTTGAGAGTTGAAGGACGTTAAAGGATCAGAAGCTGGCGTGGGTGGTGTAGGTGGACAGTGCTATGGGTGTGAGGTGATACACATGTGGGTGTGAGGTGATACAAATGTGGGTGTGAGGTGATACAAATGTGGGTGTGAGGTGATACAAATGTGGGTGTGAGGTGATACAAATGTGGGTGTGAGGTGATACACATGTGGGTGTGAGGTGATACAAATGTGGGTGTGAGGTGATACAAATGTGGGTGTGAGGTGATACAAATGTGGGTGTGAGGTGATACAAATGTGGGTGTGAGGTGATACAAATGTGGGTGTGAGGTGATAAAAATATGGGTGTGAGGTGATACAAATGTGGGTGTGAGGTGATACAAATGTGGGTGTGAGGTGATACAAATGTGGGTGTGAGGTGATACAAATGTGGGTGTGAGGTGATACAAATGTGGCTTCAGAAGAGAACGTGATGTGTCAGAGGAGGAAATGTGAACAGGATGAGTGAGAAAAAACCAAAGAGTCTTTCCACTGGATTACTGAGGGCCTTGAAAGTGTACGGGTTAATGCTGCTATGATAATATTCGTATTTGTGTGTGTTCAAGTGAGCCTGGTCTCACACCACAGGAGGAGAATGTGATAGGTTTGTATGGCAGTGCGGTGGCGTATGCACTGACGGAACAGACATCGAAGAGCAAAGCTGTGCTGAAGAAGATTTATAAGATGGATTGGAACATACAGGTGGGAAGAAGGGGAGGGATGGGAGAAAGGGGAGGGATGGGAGGAAGGAGGGGGGATGGAAGGAAGGGGAGGGATGGAAGGAAGGGGAGGGATGGAAGGAAGGAGGGGGGAGGAAGAAAACAACATATAACAATGGAAGGAGGGCGAAAGAAAGAAAAGCCACAGACGGTGGGAAAAAGATGGGAGTTGGGAGAGAAGGTGTAGAGGGGTGTATAGAAATTGGCTTTGATTCTTTCACTTCTAGGGACTTGTCGAATTTGTCTGTAGATGGCTGTTGACTCCAATATTTCCGGCAGGATGCTAGACACCTGGAAAGGGGGTGGTTGCTGTACGCCGATATAATGATCCAGGTGGGCATCTCCATCTGTGTAGCAATCATGTGTTCCACGATCGAAAATAACGATCAGTTATTTTAACTTCCAGGAAATTATATTTCATGCTTGTTAACTTATTTTTATTTATAAAAACCATTATTTCTGTTTTGTTTCGTCATGAAATCTCAAAATTCGGTCACTCACACCACTACATCTTTCACACATCTGCCCCCACAGAAGGGGAGCAATGACACGGCAAATGAAATATTAAACAAATGTCTTCTCTACAATAAGGTGCCATTCTGAAAGTACCTTTACCATTCTGAAACTATCTTTCATATACTTATCTTTCTCCCAATCTCACTTCCACTCCAAATCTACTTCGTTTTTTGAAGCTGTTGAAACTTTGTTTTTCTAACCAGTCTTGACATTTTTTTATCAATTGCTCATGTTTTGTTGGAATTCCTTCAAAAGCGATCAATCATCGATCGTTTTCCCACCATAATTCTATCAAAAACAATCCAACCGCTCACAACCTCAGACCTCTAACCATTTAACAATCACCCAAAAACGACATAAATATCCAAAAACCACCAACAACAACCACCAAAAACCACCAACAACAACCACCAATAATACCCAAAAACCACCAACAACAACCACCAATAATACCCAAAAAGCATCAACAACAACACAACCACCACCAGTCATGCACCAAGGCGCTGGAGTACAGAGCGAATATTGAAGAGAATGGTCAGGACTTCAAAACCGCCTCCACCCACTACCAAAGTGCTTGGAGTCTCAACCATAACCCTGCTATTGGTGGGTGGGTGAGGGGGTGGATGGGTGGGTAGGTGAGGGGGTGGATGGGTGGATGGGTGGGTGGGTGAGGGGGTGGATGGGTGAGGGGGTGGATGGGTGGGTGGTGGATGGGTGAGTGGTGGAGAAGGAAAGAATGATATGGCTAAAAAAAGGAAAAAAAGGAAGTTGATGGGAAACGAAGACTCGTGGTGGTGGTTGGTGGTGGCAGTAGGTGGTGGTTGGTGGTGGTAACTGGTGGTAGTAGGTGGTTGGTGGTAGTAGGTGGTGGTTGGTGGTGGTTAGTGGTAAGAGGTGGTGGTTGGTGGTGGTGGTGGTAAGAAGTAGTGGTTGGTGGTGGTGGTGGTGGTAAGAGGTGGTGGTTGGTGGTAGTAGGTGGTGGTTGGTGGTAGTAGGTGGTGGTAGGTGGTGGTTGGTGGTGGTTGGTGGTAGTAGGTGGTGGTTGGTGGTGTTTGGGGGTAGTAGGTGGTGGTTGGTGGTGGTGAGAAAAGAGGGGGAGGGTGTGGGGATTAGACAGTTATGGTGATGGGTTGTGAGGAGATATGGAAGGTTGCCTTCCTTTTTTTCGGAGTTTTGAATTAAAAAACAAAAACACAAAAAAGGCGCCATGGAGTAAGTCATGCAGGCAATTGCTGTCCGCCTCGGTGGCCCGCTTTAGTGTTTTGAAAAGAATATTTCTTTTTATTTATTATTATTATTATTTATTATTATTATTATTATTATTATTATTATTACTATTATTATTATTATTATTATTATTATTATTATTGTTATTATTATTATTATTATTATTATTATTATTATTATTATTATTATTATTATCACTATAAATGAAATTTTAAATAACAATAATAATAATATTATTATTAAAAATTTTATTTTCGTTATTTATTATTATTATCATTATCATTATTATTATTATTTTTAATTTTATTCTTATTCTTATTATTATTTATATTAATATTTTTTTAATTAGTATTATTACTGGAATTAAACAACAACGTGACGGCAACAAAAACACATAGGTCTCTCACGCAGGCTACAAGTTTGCCTTCAATCTGCTGAAGATCAAGGAGTTCACCAAGTGTATCGACGTCTGCCATCAAGTAATAATAACAATAAAAATAATAAGAATTTAAATAATGATGATAATAATAATTAAAAAAAAAACAATATTATTATTAATAATAATAATAATAATAATAATAATAATAATAATAATAATAATAATAATAATAATAATAATAAAATAAATAATAATAATAATAATAATAATAATAATAATAATAATAATAATAATAATAATAATAATAATAATAATAATATTGATAATGACAATAAAAATGAGAAATAGAATGGATAACGAAGAGAATGGGAACAGTAGGAGAAGTGAACAAAAGCAATGGTTGCTACTAGTAATAATGATATTGAAGATGAATAAAAATTCTTTAGACTGAAAATATATAAATAAAAGAAATAAAAAATATAGTAATGATGAGAATTAAAAAAAATTATTTATTATTATTTTTATTTTTATTATTAGGTGCTGGACACGCATCCCAGTTATCCGAAAATCAAGAAAGAGATCCTGGAGAAGGCAAGAAGTCTCATCAAGATCACCGCCTGATGATGATGATGATGATGATGATGATGATGATGATGATGGTGGTGATGATGATGATGATGATGATGATGATGATGATGGTGGTGATGATGATGATGATGGTGGTGATGATGATGATGATGGTGGTGATGATGATGATGATGGTGGTGATGATGATGATGATGATGGTGGTGATGATGATGATGATGATGATGGTGATGATGATGATTAATAAAAAAATCCTTTGTTGTTTCTTGACAGAAATAAGATAGCATTGAGGTTGAATATTTTCAAAATTTGTCCAAACCTCAAATCTCGTGTATGGAGGAAGGCCACTGAAGTTTTAACATTTATTTTTATGAGACCATGCATATGCCCTGATGTCTTTTTCATTATCTCATTGGATCCATCAGCAAACACTATTCTAGCTATAAAATTATTAATAGTTTTGAAGGTTAGACTGAGAAAAACTTTTTTATCCTAACTTCAAAGAAGCCGTAACTAGCTCTACTTAGTTAGGATTGTATTCCTATTTTCCAAATTTTCAATTTTTATTAATACCATTGTTATTATTATAATGGCAATAAACATTATAATAATAATTATAATTATTATTATTGTTATTATTATTGTCATTATTATTATTGAGTGGCCTCGAAACTCTACGGGGTTAATGCCACTATAATAATATTCGTTTTTGTATTGTATTGTATTGTATTTTGGACCAAAAAAATCCAATTGTTCGCTTAAATAAGCATTCTCCACCGACACTGACCTCGTCTCATCTTATGTGTTTTGCTGAAAATAAAAATCCGCTGAGGTGCCCTGAGGTAAACTAGCACCATGTGAGACTCCCTTACTTTGCACTGGGAGTAAAGAGCGCAGAAGAAGGTCTTCTGGGTAGTGGATCGATGATTGCAAGGGGTGCACTGGATGATACAGAAGAAATTGCTGCAATTGGAAATAGCTTAAAAGAAAGAACCTTAGTGAAAAACACGAGTGGGTAGGACCCGTCAACTTGGATGGCAGTCCGTGTAAGAAGAGGCCATCTTGGGCAGGTGGAGTTCGTTGGCATGTCAATACCTTCACCCAGGGGAAGCTAAGCAGGAATAATTTGTTCTTTGAGGTTGGCGTACAACACGTAAATGTGAAAAAATTGGAAGCCAAGAACTGTAAAAAAATAACTTTTTGCAGAAACAAGAAGAGAAGAACCCGCATGAGGCCAATGCAGTCAAGGAAAAACAGAGTCTGATGGAGCGGGAAGCGGTGTTTGACTGCACGATCCCATTGTGACTTTCATTTCGTGAAGAACTTAAAACTTTGTTGTTTGAATAGTTCGTAGCAGAGCGTTCTTGAACAGTGTGGAATCAGCGCTTTATGAATGAGTTGATTAGATTGATTAGATTGATTAGATCCCAGCCAGATTCAAACCCAGTCTTACGCCCACTAACAACTCAGAGAGAGAAGGCAAAGCTCCTTTACAGAGCTTCATGTGGTTGGAAAGGTATCCCAGCAAAATGTTCTGAATGTCACTGGAGACCTGAATGCCAAAGTGAGTGGAGGTGGATTGGTCGGTATAGTGAATGACGTCATCGTGATTTTATTTGAAATATCTGGAAGTGTGTTGGTGCGATGATGGTGCGGGTGATTGGCAGCTAGTCAAATGACTGATTTATGTATTTCATTTCTGAGGTTTATGCGAGAATATAGGAAAGATTACAGTGTAAAGCAGAATGGTGATGATGATGTTTGAAACAGAATTAATAATAGCAAAAACAATAACAAGAATAACCTTAACAACAATAATAAAAATCTCGATGAAAATTAGGCCGATAGGATCCTTACATTTATGAAATAAAGAAAACTAAAAGTAAGCTGTAACAGCAGGTTGTCCCTAAGTGATCAACGGATGCTTAGCTTGTGTGATATAATGATGAATATATGGCATTAAAACTGTCGTCTGATAACCTTATCTTGTTCATTCTTTATGGAAACTACGCAAGGTTTGGGATGAGTATTAATAATATTAAGTAATTAATATTAATTGAGATATTAATTAGGAAATTAATATTAATTATTATATTATTATTAATTAATATATTAATTTTAATTATGATTATAATAAAATTATAAATATTCATTCAAAAGAGTAAAAATATATAAAAAAAATTAAAAACTGAAAGAGAATCTGCATTGAAAGAATATTATTATTAATGCAATAACATTGAAACCATAGTAGAAAGTAGGAGTGAGTTTTAGAGCAGCTTTACAAAGGAAGCGTGTAAGCTGGCATGCAACAAGGAGTTGTGGAAGGGTGGCTGGAGTGGTTGTGCATGGTGGTTGAACCGACAAAAGAGGGGTGCACATTTGAGGTTTTGAATATTAATTCATAACTCATAATTAATTCATAATTCATAATTAATTCATAATTAATTCATAATTCATAATTAATTCATAATTCATAATTAATTCATAATTCATAATTAATTCATAATTCATAATTAAATTAATTCGTATAACGCTTTCTTTTTCAAGTATATTTTATAGAGTCATTCTTTCACGGTGGCAGAACATCGGTTCAAACACCTCACTCCAGTGAATTAATTTATGTGTCCCAGTCAAGAATTGAAACAGAGACTTTCGGTGTTGGTTGTCTCGAGTATTTCAACCTCTAGACCATGCTAGTTTTCAGGGTCTTAAGCTTTAAAAGCAGGGTAATTGGTCAGTAGAGAAATTATCATCGCATGCAAGATCAATTGAGTATGTCAGGTGAATGGATGGATGGATGGATGAATGGATGGGTAGATTGATGAATGGATAGGTGTATTGATGAATGGATGGATGGATGGATGAGTGGATTGATGAATGGATGGATGGATTGATGAATGGATGGATGGATGGATTGATGAATGGATGGATGAATGGATGGATAGATGGATGGATGGATAGATGGAAAGTCGGGAATTAAATAAAAATGGAAAAAAAAACAAATACTGCTTTTGAAGATGAAATATTGTTTGAAGCGCTATAAAAATAGGTAAAATTGAAAATAGGGGCTATATAAATGGAAACTAAGCAGTAGTGCTTCAAATGCTTTGGAGTAACTAGTCGAAAATGGTAATGGTAAGAGAGGAAACAATAAGGGTTATGATGAAGACGATGACGATGATGACCATGATGATGATGATGAAGATGATGATGACCATGATGATGATGAAGATGATGATGATGATGAAGATGATGATGATGATGATGATGACGAGGATGATGATGAAGATGATGATGATGACGAGGATGATGATGATGATGATGATGATGATGATGATGATGATGATGATGTTGATGATGATGATGAAGATGATGTTGATGATGATGATGATGATGAAGACGATGATGATGATGACGAGGATGATGATGAAGATGACGAGGATGATGATGATGATGATGATGATGAAGATGATGATGATGACGAGGATGATGATGATGAAGATGATGATGATGATGATGATGAATGATGATGATGATGATGATGATGATGATGCGGTTAAAGGATGACAATGAAAAAATGTTTATATTTTATTCAAATTTTTCCCAAGTTTTGTTTTGATTCAAAGAAGTGTATGCATTTTCTGTTCTTAAACTGCTGGTCCTGCTGCTGACTGTGTTGCTGGTGAGGATATTTTTGTTGCTGTTTAAACAGATGTTATTGTTGATATTGTTGTTTTTAGTGTTGATGTTGATATTGCTGGTGTTGATAAAACTGTTGTTGTCGTTGTTGTCATTGTGGCTGACTTGTCGAGGGTGATTGGTAGGTTGTTTTGTGAGGTGGCCAAACAGCGTTGATCGTTGAGGGAGGGTGGAACTACGAGGTGGAACTTGTTTGTTGTTGTTGGAGTTGTTGATGTTAGAATTGTTGATGTTGAAGTTGTTGTTGTTGGAGTTGTTGATGTTGAAGTTGTTGCTGTTAGAATTGATGTTGGAGTTGATGATGTTGGGGTTGTTGTTGTTGTAATTAGCATTGAAAGACGCAGCATTATTTTGAAAGATATTACGGCGATGAAAGGGCGATTGTGGTGGTGGCTTGGAATACAAGCTTAACAGATCTTCTTTGTTGATTTGTTGTTGTTGTTGTTGTTGCGGTTGTAGTAGTTGTGGCTGTAAAGGCTGTGGTTGTAGCTGTGATTGTTGTTGTGGCAGTTGTAGTGGTTGTGGTGAGATGGATTTGAAGAGATTAGGAAGAGAGTGGTTGGCGTGAATGCTGGCTTGGTGTTCATTGTGGCTGCGCATGAGTGGTGAGTGTGGCTGTGGCGTGGCTTCAGTGGCGATGTTGATGTCGAGAAGGTTCCATTCCTTCAGTAGCTGCTCATCCGACTTGGAGTGGTGACTGCTGGTGGATGACAAGGGGGGATCCAAGATCAACTGACCCGTGGCGATGGGGTCGAAGAGGTGGAAGTTGGGTGGGGGGAGCTGTAAGTTACAATCCGACTGAATAAACGCCAACTTTCGTTGATTTGAAGTGGCGATTGTGGTGGCTGTGGTAACTGCGGCTGGAGTGGCTTTGACGCTAATGGCCGCTGAATTCTTTGGCTTCATTTTGAGCAGGCTGCCAAACACGGGCTGAGCCTTTGGAGCTGTATGAGGAATCTTGGCGTTGTTGGTGGCGGTGGTCGTCTTAGGAACAGCCACTGTGGTGGCGACCGTGGTAGCGCTCATTTTTCTTGTGGCAGTGGTGGTTGTAACGGAGGGTTGGGAAGAGAAGCCGGAAGTGGACGAAAGAGGAAAATCTTTTTTTGTTTGATAATATTGCAAATAAACTGAGCTATTTTTTCTTGGAAAAGGGAGGGGGGGTTGTGGTGAAGAAGGGGCAGCTTCGGTGGTGGGAGGAGGGTTGAAGAGGTTAGAGGACTGAATGGGGGAACGGCTATTGCGGGGAAAAGGTACAGGAGTGGATTGAGTGGTGGTGGTGGTGGTGGTAGATGGTGGCCGTAATATTGTGGTGGCTGAAGACGGGCGTAGAATGGTGGTTGAAAGTGGTCGTAGAGTGATGGTTGATGATGAAAGACTTGTGGTGGCTATGGCGAGTGTGGCTGTGGTGCTTGTGGCTGTGGTGCTTGTGGCTGTAGCGCTTGTGGCTGTGTTGCTCAAAGAGATGACACCAGTGGCTGTGGCGGTTTTGGCTGGAAGCTTGAGAGGATCGAATTCCACGGAGTCGGTTTCCAAAGTGTCCAGCGTGATGAGGTCTCTGGATTGAGACTGCTTCATGTGTGGTTGTTGTTGCTCTTTTGGCTGTTTTTGTTGCAGTTGTGATTGTTGTTGTTGTTTCTGTTGTTGTGCTAGTTGTTGTTGTTGCTGCTGTAGTTGTTGCTTTTGTTGTTGAGATTGCTTGTTTGTGACATCGACTTCAGCATAGCTTTTAACTGCCCGGTGGTGATGATGATAGTCCTGGTGGTGGTCTTGATGATGAAGATGAGGAAGAAAATGAGGCTGCTGATGATGATGGAAGATTGTTTCGATGGTTGAAATTCCATTGGGAGACAAGAGCTGATTCTGGTGGTGATTGAAGGCATAAAAGTAGTACGGAGGTATACAAAATATTTAATTCGAGAAAAATTAAAAGGAACTGAAAATCCATGATGGAAAAAAAATTAGAAGATAAAAAATGAAATTTTTGAAAAAAGAGAAAAATTATGAAAAAAATTAAAAAAATGAAAATTAAGAAAATTATAGAAAGAAAAATTATTGAAAATGAAAAATGATTGAAGACGAAGAAAATGATTGAAATTTAATTTTTTCTGAAAATGAAAATAAATTTCGAAAAAAAGAATCAAAACTAATGAAAAACTAATGACAACAGTATTCAAAATTAAAAAAAAAACGAAATAATTATGAAAAAATAATTATAAAAATAAAATTTTAATTGACTAAAAATGAAAAATAAATAAACCACCAGGTCGAGTGAACTTTGACTCTTCACCTTGGCCTTTTTGTTCACGTCAGCGCCCAGCATGCGTTGCGGACTGGTTGGAAGAGAACCCTCTATTTTGATGAGGTCATTGTTGTTGTTGACGTCATTATCGGTGTTGTTGTCGTTGTTATCTCGTTTCACTAGACCTTCTATGCTGTGGGACTTTCTCATTTTTGCTTCTGATTCTATGTTGACGTCATCATCGTCGTCGTCATCGTCTTCATCTTCGTCATCATCTCCCTCGTAAAAGGCTCTTTTGAAATGTGTACGTACTATGCCGACACCCTTCGAAACGTCATCATCATTGTTGTGTTTTTTGTTCATTCTGACGTAGTTGTTGTTGCTGCTGTTGTTGAGGAAGTTTTTGAAGGAAGGATCAAAGTCAAACTCAGTGATTTTGTGGATGAAGGTATCATCATCAAGATCATCAATGTCGTCATCGTCGTCGTCGTCGTCTTCATCGCGGTTGTTGCAGTGCTGACTGATGTTGAGCTTTTCAGGATCCAACAAGTGGTAGTGTTGTATCCTTTGGTGATGATGATGATGATGATGATGATGATGATGATGATGATGATGGTGATGATGATGATGATGATGATGATGATGTTGATGGTGATGATGATGATGATGATGGTGATGATGATGATGATGATGATGATGATGATGATGATTATGATGATGATGGTGATGATGATGATGATGATGATGATGATGATGATGGTGATGATGATGATGATGGTGATGATGAGGATGATGATGGTGAAGACGATGATGATGATAGCGAAGATGATGATAATGAAAACGATAATAATAATACTAGTTTAAAAAAAATTCACTGCGGTCACACTCTTGAATTGTTGATGGAATGAAATGAAGAGAGAAAGAAAGGTCAAATAGATTGGTGAGTTTAATGTGATGATGAAGAAGATATAACTGAAAACCAACATTGAAAGTGAATTTTTTAAAAAAAGAAAAGGAAAAAAATTAAAAAAAATAAAAATAAAAAAATAAAGAAAAACCTTTCGGTAGGGTTTTTGAGTTGATTTAACGAGTCTCGGATGAGGTTTGGAGGGGGAGGTCGAGGCGGTGGCTGTGGGTGGTGGTGGTTGGATGTGGTTGGTGGTGGTTGGATGTGGTTGGTGGTGGTTGGATGTAGTTGGTGGCGGTTATGAAGTTGGTGGTGGTTGGATGTGGTTGGTGGTGGTTGGATGTGGTTGGATGTGGTTGGTGGTGGTTGGATGTGGTTGGATGTGGTTGGTGGTGGTTGGATGTGGTTGGATATGGTTGGATGTGGTTGGTGGTGGTTGGATGTGGTTGGATATGGTTGGATGTGGTTGGAGGTGGTTGGTGGCGGTTGGATGTGGTTGGTGGTGGTTGGATGTGGTTGGTGGCGGTTAAGAAGTTGGTGGTGGTCGATGAAGGTAGTATTTTGGTGGTGTGGCTCAATTGATCAAAGGTGAGGATAAAATGATGTTTGAATATTGGGATGGGACCTTGCTTTGGGAGAGGTGGAAAGTGGATTGATTCTCCTCATCCTATGGGTATAGTGTGGAAAGATGGGTGGATGAAGGGATGAAAAAAGAGTGAATGGATGAATATATAAATAGATGGATGGATGGATGAATGAATAAATAGAGGGATGAAAGGATGGATGGATGAATGAATGAATTGATGAATGCATGGATGAATGAATGGATGGATGAATGAATGAATGAATGAATGGGTGGAGAAAAATGAATTATTGAATGGATGGATGATTAAAAATATACAGGAAAACACATGTATGAAATTATAAAAAAAAAATAAAATTTACAAACTACTTCCAATACAACGAATAGGTGAAACATTAACTTTTTTGATTTCTTCAATTTTTGATTTGACGTCTTTCCAGGTTTGCTTGCTTTTCTTTTTAACCTGATGCATTAATGGGCGGATGGATGGATGGATGGATGAATGGATGGATAGATGGATGGATACATTAATGGGCAGATGGATGGATGGATGAATAAATGGATGAATGGATAGAGAGATGATTGCATGGATGGATGGATGAATAGATGGATGGGTGGATGAATGGGTGGATGAATGGATAGATGGATGAATGTACGGATGGATGGATGGACAGATGGATGAATGGATAAAGTGTGAGTGTATGGGAATGAGGAGGATATTCGAAGTAGATGAAAAAAATGACGAAACGTGGAAACCTTTTTGGCAAAAACGCTCCACTTATCCTTGCCCTCCTTCTTCAACACCTTCCCTCTGTTCTGTCGTGATAATGAAAACCCCAGCTTCAACCCTCCCACGATCTCTTCATTGAGACTTCATCCGTCAATGCATCAGTCCATTCATTCTTCTATGAATCAATGCACCAATCCATTCATTCTTCTATGAATCAATGCACCAATCCATTCATTCTTCTTTGAATTAATGCACCAATCCATCCATTTCTTTATGGGATCATGCGTCAGGTTCTTGATCCATCTATCCAATATATTTTTCAACAGCCAATCCATTTCTCCACCCATTCTTCGATCCCCAATCCATTTCTCCACCCATTCTTCGATCCCCAATCCATTTCTCCACCCATTCTTCGATCCCCAACCCATTTCTCCACCCATTCTTCGGTCCCCAATCCATTTCTCCACCCATTCTTCGGTCCCCAACCCATTTCTCCACCCATTACCATTCTAACATTCCACCACTCCACATCCACCACCACCTCCACCTTCATATGACTGGCCCAATCCTTATATCGGGACTGGGTTTTCCACCGATCCTCCCCCAACAAGGAACACTCGTACTCAAACTGGTCCTGAAAACCTAGATGATGAAAATGGATTCAGAAAAGATGGTTAAAGAGTGCATGATGGATGAAGGAGTGGAAAGGAGTAAAGAATGAATGAGAGAGTGAAGAGGGATGGATTAAAAATGGGTCAAATGTCTATTTATACTTTCATTGACCTATTTATCTATTCCTTCAGCCTTCTGTGTACAAACACATTGTTGATTCGTTTGTTCAAATAAACATGCATCTATTCAATCATTCATATACAAACTCTTCCAATTCTTTCATCCATTCATTCCTGCATTCATACATTAACCCATCCATCCATCTATCTATCCATCTATCTATCGATCAATCAATCCATTCATCCACTCATCCATCCATCCATCCATTCACTCATCCATTCATTCATCCATCCATCCATCCATCCATCTATCCATCTATCTAAACATCCATTCATCCATTCATTCATCCATCCATCCATCCATCCATCCATCCATCCACCCATCCATCCAACCCCCCATCCATCCATGCATTCATCAAATACCTCCTCCAGAATTAAGCATATCCAATCTTCCTTGTATGAACTGCTGGAAGCACTGGAACTGAATGACAGCACTGAAGAAGCTGAAGATGATGATGATGATGATGATGATGATGATGATGATGAAGATGATGATGAAGATGATGATGATGATGATGATGATGATGATGATGATGAAGATGATGATGATGATGATGATGATGATGATGATGATGATGATGACGACGACGAAGATGAGAATGATCATACTACGAACAAAAAAAAAACATAATCAAAAATAAACAATTTTTTTTAAAAATTCTATAAATCAAAACGTCAATTAATAACATTTTGTATTGTGTAGCCAATGAGGACACTGAAGCGCCTCCTGTCTCCGCCCCACAAGGACCGCCCCCAAGGACGAAAGACTCAGGGTCAAAGGTTATGCTCTCACCCACACGAAACCTCAAAGCGTTTCTGTAACTTCCTGATGGTGGCGGTGATGAGGATGATGATGATGATGATGATGATGATGATGATGATGATGATGATGATGATGATGATGATGATAAGATAAAATAAAACTCGCCTATTAGTTTGACCATGGCGTTAAGGAATGCTCTCGAAATGACGTCATCGTAAGGTTTGAGGGAGGCCTTTTTGAGGTCCTTCTTGAGGGAGGAGATCTGTTGGAGGGGGTAAGAGGATGGGGTGAGGGATTTGAAGGGAAAGTTGAGTAGATACAGAGATAAAGGTGGCTGAAAAGTAGGTTTAAACTCAGTAAGGTCCTCCTTAAGCCGCAAAATCACCACCACCAACCACACAAAACCACCACCAACCACACAAAGCCACCACCACCAACCACACAAAGCCACCACCACCAACCACACAAAGCCACCACCAACCACACAAAGCCACCACCAACCATACAAAACCACCACCAACCACACAAAGCCACCACCAACCACATCCCTAGGAATCAGCTCAAGGTCGTTATGTTCGGTGAGAACAACTTGTCTGTCGATGTCAACCACTACAGCGTCACTGTAATCACTGGGGTTCAGGCTCTGTAGTGGTTGTTGTTGTTGATGTTGTTGTTGTTGTTGATGTTGTGGTGGTTGTTGTTGTTGTTGATGTTATTGTCGATGTTGTTGTAATGGTTATAGTTGTTGTGGTGGTTTGTGACGGTTGACGTTTTAGGGTTGTAGTTGTGGTAAACTACAGTGTGGTGGTTAGTTTCATTGCAGTGGCTGTAATTGCTGTGTTCGTTGTTGTTTTGAGTGCGGTGGTGATTTTAATTGTGGTGGTGGTGGTTGTGGTAAGTGTAGTGGTAGTTGTGGTGGCTGTGTGTGGCTGTGTGTGGCGTT
Organism: Branchellion lobata; assembly: GCA_947562095.1. NCBI lineage: Eukaryota > Metazoa > Annelida > Clitellata > Hirudinida > Piscicolidae > Branchellion > Branchellion lobata. The sequence goes on along the minus strand of OX387252.1, from coordinate 481,653 downwards.
GTTTGGGGTGTATAGGTGAAGATTTATGTTCGTCTGTAATAGAAAACATGTGCTCACGTTCTTCGAACGACGCCTAAAATGCATTGAAACAAACACATGAACAACGTAACAATTTAAAAGAAAACTGAAGAAATTGAAAAAAAATAAAGATAATGAATAAAAAATATTAAAAAATGAAATAATAATAATAACAATTAAATAATAATAATAATAATAATAATAATAATAATAATAATAATAATAATAATAATAATAATAATGATAATAAAAAGAATAACATTGAAGAATCAGATTAAAGAGCAGCTCAATCGAATGAAAAAACAAACTTTAAAGGTGGATTCATGCATTCCTATGACGTAAGGCATTGGAGCACTGTTTTGGTGATGATGATGAGAATGATGATGATGATGGTGATGATGAGGATGATGATGATGATGATGATGATGATGATGATGGTGATGATGAGGATGATGATGATGAGGAGGATGATGATGATGGTGATGATGATGATGATGATGATGATGATGATGATGATGATGATGAGGATGATGATGATGATGATGATGAAGAGGATGATGAAGACGATGATGATGATGATGATGATGATGATGATGATGATGATGATGATGATGATGAAGACGATGATGATGATGACGATGATGATGATGGTGATGATAATGATGACGATGACGACGATGACGACGATGACGATGAGGAAGAGGATGAGAACGATGATGATGATGAAGAAATAAGAGACCTGCAGTAGTCGATGAGACTTGGAGGAAGGATTGGAATGAAAAGATGTTGCCTGGTGGTGAGGATGAAGAGGTCATTAGTGATCAACAAACAGGTTTTTTTTAAATATTTGAAAATAACCAACCAAACCACCCACCCACCCAACCAACCAACCAAACCACTCACCCACCCAACCAACCAACCTGCCACCTATCCACTCAACCAACCAAACCAACCAACCAACCACCCAACCAACCAAACCACCCACCCACCCAACCAACCAAACCACCCACCCAACCAAACCAACCAACCAACCAACCAAACCAACCACCCACTCACCCACCCACCAACCAAATCATAGGATTCATCAGAAGCACCACGCCCAGCACACATGCACTCAACTTTTCAATGCATGCACTGTACAACAACGTCCTCCGCTCAAACAACAAACTTGTAAAAAATACTAATTAAAATTATAAATAATAATTTAATTTTGAAAATTATTTGAAATAATTAATAATAAAATAATTGAAAATAATAATAATTAAAATGAGTTTTATAAATTATTGATAATAAAAAAACGATAAAATAAAATTATTGAAAAAATACTTTTTAAAATTATTAATTATAAAAAAATAAATTAAAAAAACAAAGACAAAAAATAAATCAATTAAGAATTAGTTCAAACTATTATTATTATTATTATTATTTATAATAACACAAATAATAATTATTATTATTTTTATTTCTATTAATTATTGATATTATTGTTTATTATTTAATTTTTTGAAAAACAACCTGGCAAAAAGAAAAATGAGGTTTTTGGTTGTGAAGGATTTGTGCATGATGGTGAGATTGATCTGAAAAACAAAATAAAAGTAGAATCATAACAATAATAATAACAATAATAATAATAATAATAATAATAATAATAATAATAATAATAATAATAATAATAAAAAGCTTGAAAAAAGATTACTAATTCAGCGAGTTTGTAAACAAAGTACTTATTTATTTATTCATTGTCTAATTTTATTATTATTATTATTATTATTATTGTCATTATTATTATTGTTTCTTTAACAGAATATTTTAATGTTATTGTTGTTATTATTAACAATTGTTCACATTTTCGGGAATTTGCTGCAGGCTTTCGTAAATCGAACAAACAAACTGATATTCCTGTTGATGATGATGATGATGATGATGATGATGATGATGATGATGATGATGATGATGGTGATGATGATGATGATGATGATGATGATGATGATGAGGATGATGATGGCGATGACGATGATGATGATGATGATGATGATGATGATGATGGTGATGATGATGATAATGATGATGATGGTGATGATGATGACGATAATGATGATGATGACGATGATGATGATGATGATGATGATGGCGATGACGATGGTGATGATGATGACGATGATGATGATGATGATGATGGCGATGACGATGGTGATGATGATGATAATGATGATGATGATGATGATGATGATGATGATGATGATGATGGCGATGATGATGATGACGATGATGATGATGATGGTGATGATGATGACGATAATGATGATGATGACGATGATGATGATGAGGTTGATGATGATAACAATGATAAAACAAAAACAATACATACAATATTTGAATACGTTACGAACCTTTGCATCCACCTCAAAAGAGATGGCCTGTGATTGGCCGAAGTTGCTGACGTCATGGAGCTTGCAGAGGAAGTTGAGGGGGTGGTGGAGGGGGAAGTGGATGGTGAGGGTGTGACGGAGAATGTCCAGTGCTTTGTTGAAGAGAGAAAAGTAGGGAAGGTAACTGTGGAGGTGGTGGTTTTAAGTTTTTGTGGTGGTTTTGAGTTTTTGTGGTGGTTTTGAGTTTTTGTGGTGGTTTTGAGTTTTTGTGATGGTTTTGAGTTTTTGTGGTGGTTTTAAGTTTTTGTGGTGATGGTGGTTTTGAGTTTTTGTGGTGGTTTTGAGTTTTTGTGGTGGTTTTGAGTTTTTGTGGTGGTTTTGAGTTTTTGTGGTGGTTTTGAGTTTTTGTGATGGTTTTGAGTTTTTGTGGTGGTTTTGAGTTTTTGTGGTGGTTTTGAGTTTTTGTGGTGGTGGTTGTGAAGAATCCAGGGTGACAAACACACCTTATGAAGCAATAGCACGTTTCCACAACACCCCTGCCAACATCATCACCATGACTACTCCTCTTATCATCATTATCATGATCTTTGGGGTGGTTATCAGGATCCGTGACTGTATCGGAGTCATGACCACAGTCTTGGTAGAAAGAACAACAAAAACCGAATCTGAATTTGCTTTCAATGTTTGTTAACACAAAAGTGAACT